>JAQIWR010001663.1:0-13028 GCA_034695945.1 Glomeris hexasticha
ATATCCCTAAATTGAACTATATGTAATCCCAAAACTTATTTTAAGAACACTAGCAAAACCCACAAAACAACAATTTAAAATTCCCAATGCTACAGTGGAAAACTCTCAATACAAGTTTACTCTAACCCTTCTCTATATAATGATATTAACACCAAAAATATCCCTAACACAGCTATGGAATGCATGCAACTGTTTTATTTATATTAATTAATTCAATCAGGTCAGATCACTAGGTGCAGAGCTAGAGCTTGCTTGTCATACAGCAAAAGTACCAGTGTTGATGCGATATCATCATTTATTCATATCTCAATACATTTGAGAATTTGTCGTCTCAAGAAAAAAGTTTAAGAGTGGAGCGCACAAAACAAGCAGGATTTGCTATAATATGGCATAAAATTGATGGTGTCAGAGATGTCAACAAAGTTCCTAAGCATTAATTAATACACTCTTGATGTTATGTAGTACATAACAGATTACATGCTTCAATTCGTAACCATGGTGATTGGAATTCATTATACTCTAAACATTTTGGACAGACTGTAAACCACTATAATGATATATAAAAAACAGTGTAATAAGACTGTGAGAATAATTATACACGTGCATGCAATAAATAATATTTGCTTACCTGTGTGTTCGTTATTTCGTGGTATTGTTTTCGACCTTTGCATGGACAGCGTCATTAATTAGAATTGCAATCAGTACAATCATAGTTTAAATAGGGTATATGTTCAGATAGCTTATCTTGCTATAAACAGTAAGATTAGATAAGATTACCAAAGCTGAGTAATATGTTTTCAATATAATAAAGTTTATTTCTCCTGCTTCTTTCTGGAATGAACTATGATTTTTTACGACGAGGATTGTGGTATGTGAATTGTTATTGTGATCAAATGGAATAGTTTCATTACTGTAAATTTGCCTTTGATAGAAGAACAAAGGAAAGATGTCATTACTAGAGCTGAAAATTGCTGTGGGGTCTCGGTGAATTCCTGCAGAAATGCTCGATATAATTATAAGTAATTTTTCAATCGAATATCTTGTTAACAAATTACAGTTCAGTGAGGAAGTCGATAGACGACTTCTGGCACAAGCAATCTTGACAAAGCGTTGCCGAAAACACAACGGAGAGAGAATATTCCTGTTTTTCAACGATATTATGGCTTATGGTACAGTCGTCATTACAGATACAAAGGTTACATTATAGTACATACTTTTAATGTTGCTAAAAGTTTATATGTATATATAATTGAGGACGGTTTGTGAAATTCTGTCCACTACTTTTATTTCACTGTTATATAGTACTCAAATATTCGAATAATTCCATGGGAAGAGTTGACTGTGAAAAACTGCAAAAGGTTGGAATTCGAAATATATACAACTCAGAAATCATTCACAGTTTTTGCCAACAATAGCGAAGAAAAAACGAAACTTATTGATCTTATAGAAAAATGTTGTGCTAAAGTATATTGCTCAAGTAAGTTTTAACTTTCCTTGCATTTGACACATATAAAAACTTGCAATGAGGTATTATAATATGTACTTTTATTTTTCCAGCACAATCCAGAAGGTCATCAGATTTTGCACCTATTTGGATACCAGACTTTAATGCTAAAAGATGTATGAAGTGCTCAATTATGTTTTCATTCATAAACAGGATTGTTAGTATGGAACTCCCTTTGTGGGCATTGTTCAGCATGACTTCCAAGTCAGTATTGCAAGCACTTTTGGTATCGTGGAAGGTATTTTTAAACTCTCTGCATGCATAAATTCCTGTACCTTATAAAATGGTTTGCATCGCAAATATTAAAAAATATCCAGTGTAACAGATAAACGTACGGGCACTCAAATACATGGGTCTGCGGTGTCACTAGTGATCCGTTGGGTTTGTGGCATGTGCGTTGTCCTTTGGGTCATCTGGGCAAGGAGGTTGGAAGCGCGCGCGGGCGGCGCACCTAGTTTAGGCCTTTATTGCTCTTTGAACTGGGCATACAGGGGCAGGCATATGGGAGGAACTAAGAGATAATAGCAAATTAATCTTCCAAATTGTTAAATTTTAAATTAAAATGTATTGAGCTTATCAATATGATGCTCATGCTGGACAATGAAGTTAGGATTTGTTAAACAATTTCTTCAAAAATGTCTTTATTTTCAGCACCACTGTCGCAAATGTGGACGGGTATTCTGTGACAAATGCTCACAATACCGAATGATTATTGATAGCATATCTCCCAAACCATCAAGGGTTTGCAAAAGTTGCCATGATGACTTGTATAACAGAAGACGTAAATATTTAATGAATTCAATACACAGGGGTCATACTCAACCTGTAAAAATCCGTATCTATTTAAAAACTACATTTAAACCTATATTTTCTCGTTTCTTGGGTATGACCCTTGCCATACAATGTGCTGATATTTAATTATAAATTCACGTTGTAATTCCAGTCTTGTGGAAAGTATTACAATCGCCAGCTAAAAACGAAACTGTTGTGTGCCACGATCACCAAAAACTGGTAATTATTATGTTGACCAGTGTGATATGTAAAGCAAAAGAAAATAACATAAAATTCCAAGTACAACCCTGGGCTTCTATTCAAATTTGGCATTTTCAGACCAGATTGTATTTGTAAATATATGGTACATATATTATATTGTTTATTTCTTATAGACATCACTGTAAACTTGGAAATGAAGACAAGCTGTATCCATCAAATTTACTTTTGTGTTACCTACACATTCAAATACGACGTTTGAAGCTATATCACCAGTGCATTCAAATAAATGGAAAACATATTTTCAATACAATATCTTGTTCATAACTCACCTATGTGTATTTATTAAAGAATACTTCCCATACATTGGGACGAAAGGGTTACATTCGCCAATCTATTCTTAAACAGAAAACAATCCTTGAATATACTTGGGTGCGGTCAGAATATGACTTTATTACAAGGGGTATTTGACTTGCTTATCGTCCAAGTAAAGCCTACTGTGCTTCTCACCAGTTGACACTCCAATCCTCCTAGCCTCCCCCTAATTAAACGGGGAAAATTGAATGGACGGGGGTGCTCAATGCAGACATCACTGAACACCACTTATGACCGATGCTTGCACCTGTTTACGAGTTCCCGAACCTTCCATGTCCTCTGTACGTGTATAATTAACAATTACAATATCATGGAACTAGTCAGTCATTCATTTGTTATACAGATAAATTTTTATTAAAATGCTCAGCTCCATAAATTCCTGTTTATTTCAGTGTATATTTCTTACAATGGATATAGTTGCACATAAATCTAAACAAGAGTTTGAGTTTATTTTAAACATTAACACAATTGTTAATAACATTGACTTATATTAGTAATTCTTAACGACGCGCTTGCGTGCAATCTGAGTAAGTGAATTTACCTATATGTGCACCACGAGACATTCTGTACATTATAAAACAATCATATAAAGCTCCCATTTATATATAATAACACACATTTCTAGATTACCTGCACATCATAAAATCACCATTCGATACATTCCAACAAGATTTCAATACTACATTCTGATACCGTACTGTACAAGTTGTGGCGCTCAACCAAATGCGGCTGGAAAAACCGGGTAATAATGTATGAGAGTTTCATAGCATTATTATTACCTATAACATCAATTACACACCTCATACAGCGGCATTTCCAGGTTTATTTTCCACATTCAAACTTGCACCAGTCAAAATTGGTTTTTTAGGTGGGTTTTGATTCGGGGGATCTGTGATGGTTGCCGGAGATGAACTATTATTGCTAGTTGAATTTGATACGACCACTGCAGGCTGGGAGCCACTTGGCAATGATGCAGTTGATGCAGGAATATTAGGAGATGCTATGAAGTGAAATCATATTAGAACAAAGCGATCAAGAACATCGAAAAATGTATAATTATTATAGGTTCCAAAATATCTCAATAGATTTTGTAGGTTCGCTACAGTCACAGAGTTAAGTATTGAGTATTTTACCTAATGGTGGCTGCGTATTATTTCCCAGTGATATTTTTTCAATAGCACTCTCAATTACTGCCAACTTCTTTACATTATTTTCCACTGCAACTTTCAGCATCTCGAAAGAAACTTGTAAACTGCCAAAATCTTTTTGCAGCTTCTACAGGGCATAGTGTAAATAAAATTCAATATAAGGAGTATTATATTTAAGTAGCGCAACGAGTGAAATAAGAGGCAAAACCTTCAACTGCTGCCTGTCTGCCGAAACTACTTCATTAACAATGTCTTCAACATTCAATGAAAAATTAACGTTTAGAGAACTGTTTAAAGCCAGTGTGTCAGGACCCTGTAAAATAAATCGGCCGAACTCCATTAACCAACTCAAAATACAGTTCAATTCTTTGGTGCCTTGTTAAATTTAATGCATCAATCCCTTGAATGTTATGCTATCCTTTAATATTTAGACATATGTTATTGGTTATATCAAATCAAATGTGGGACTGGTTGATGCATTACCATTTGCTAGGCACCTATTAAATAACACACGGACTGTACCTTCTGCAGCTTTGAAATAATGGCAACATAAAGGTTTGATAGATTCTTTATATAATTCGACATTTCCCTAAGATTAACAGAGCCATTTGTTGTCATCATAATCTGGGAATTTGGCAAGGCAGTCTATAAAAGAAATGGACAAAACAAATGCAATAAATCTCTAATTTTCAATCAAAAATAAAATTGTACATTAAAAAAGTATTTATTAAAATAATTAATACTACTCACCATCTTGGTTAATGTTACATTCAATCGATTTTGCACAATTTCATTCAGCTTTTCCATAGCGGTTTGGTTGAAACTGAAGTGTTCTGGAGCCCCCGATTCCAGTACACCTATCCGCACCGTTAAATTCTGGACAAGGGAGTTTACTTCTGAAATCCTTCCCTGTGCAAAATAATCCCACTTTATGTTTGTTTCAGGTGTTTCGAAAAAACATTAATTAAGTACACAAACATTTTTGTCAACTAGTTCTTCCACAGTGTTGTACAATCTTGTCGCCAAGGTTGAATTGATGCTGGCAAATGCATTCTGAAGAGCTTGATTCAACTGAAATGCAAATATCGTTAACATTTTATATATTCAAACACTATTACAACACCGTATAATTACTTGCTCATGTGTAACACTATTGACTTGCGACAACTTTACTGATTTCACGTCTTCCTGTAAAAATCAAGCGAACCACATTTTACTTAAAATATTACAACGATCATCTCATAATTTCAAGTCAAAAAACTTAAAAAAAAACTACTGATAATGTTGTGTATGAAGCCTTTAAATTCTGGGTGCTTGTGTCACTTTTCAACTTTGTCACCGAATCTTCCAAATCCAGCAGCTTGCTGCCGACCGAAGCAACAGCCTAAAACATAACCATTAAAATCCATTACATCACAGCCATAAATATTCTTCTTCCACATTATGCTTTTCAAATTAAAATAGACCAAACCACACACTAAATTCATTGCACGGCGCAACTTGCCGCATTGTCTGCGGCCAGAAATCTAACGAAATATACTTTAAACTTGTGCAAAATTAGGTTTTCGAGCGAAAATGGTACAATGACACTAACATCTGTAATTGTCTTCACTTGATCAGGTAATCTGCCAAGTTCTGTGTGATTCCCAGCTTTCTGTTCCAGCAGCGCAACACGCTTTAGAATATCATCCACCTGAAATAATAATATTAATAATAATAAGCACTGTTATTCTGGCTGCTTCTCGTTTAAGAATTCAAATTTACCCCTTTTGTGATTGTTATTAGTGTAAGGTTGAGCTTGGCAATGTCAGCATGAAATGCAGTGTTGTTACCGACAAGTTGTTTCATGTCGGTGTGCAAGTCGTGGAATTGCAGCGGTGTACCCCGGCTTCCCTCCTCCACTGCCAAAAAAACAACATTTTTGTTACAATTAAGAACAATTGAACATTTTTTTACACCAGATGCTTTACAAAACAGTAGATCCAAAATCAACATACAATTCCTTGTACGTATTCAAATTGAACCAATAGTGGATACTGCATAGTATGTGGATGGTAGAACATTGTGAATTCACTTTAACAAGACAACCAAATATAAATACAAGCAACTGAACAATCCACATGAATATGTTCCGAGTACAACCAACTTGGTACAACGTACCAACGCAGTAATGCAACGCATTCCCATTCACATGCAATGCATTGACGCAGCGCAATCATGCGGTGGCATGTGAACCAAACTTTCGCGCATGTATTTCAGTCACTATGGTACGTTGAAGGTAAATGTGTAACTATATAACCAGGAAACAAAGAGGTGAAAGAAGGATAAGATTTGGGGTATGGAAAGTTTGGAAAGTTATACCTTGACGTAGGTGGTCCCTCAAGAGGTCCACTTCGCCCCGAAGCCCAAGTTGTAGCCAGAGTAGAGTTCCCAATCCAACGATGCTTGCAGTTATGAGTGTGAAAACACAGAGAGGAACACAAGCAGTACAAAGTCGGTGCAAAGAAAAAGCCCTAGCCATGAAATGAAAACCAGTTCCAAGAATCTCAGTGAACACCGTAAACATAAATTAGATGAGTCTTTGAATAATAGGATGAATGTTACCGCGAAAACTTGCACAGCATATTCTATACAGATTAAACTATTTTATTACTACAACTAATTTTCTAAATCATTTTAACGATTTACAGATTTTTTGCAAATTCCCCGATTTTTCCCAAAATTAAATTCTTTAGCAAATATCTGAATTTTCATTTTTTCCAGGCCTGTACTAAATTAATTGGAAAGTACGTTCCTTGCTCTATGAACCACTGTGACAAATAAAATAGGGAACATTTCTAACAGCTTATTGTCACATTCAAAACTAGTCTCTACTTTCATAGCACAACTGCAGTACTTTTATATATAAAACGTACTGCAGTTGTGCTATGAACGACAATTGTTTGGATTTTAAACATGAACTACCACGGTTAAATGTAAGGGGTTAAAACTGTTGAAAGGAAACTAAAGATTTATATTAAAGCGTTTTGTCCATAGAAAATTATTTGCACATGCAATTTTAAGAAAACTGTTACATTTTATTTGGATTTCATGAGTGTTACTTCCCATTTCCCGTGGATTTTCCTGGAATTGCGAGTTCAAAGTCAAACTTCTCAATGAAAAGGATGCTGTGCTAAAGTTTTATTCCGCTAGATGGCGGCAGTAATCACTGAACATTTGCGTTGCGTAATCGTCCTTGCACTACATTTACAGTTGATCTCAGTCCAAGCTTGCAGCAAATTCAGCTGTTTGGCGATGATTCCCTCCCCTTATTAGGGTGAAAATAGACTCGCTAGTGCAGGTGTTCTTAGTTTCGCATCGGCGAGTCTACTTTCACCCTTAAGGGGAGGGGATCAGCTGAATTTGCTGCAAGCTTGGACTGAGATCGACTGTATTAGCGATTTTCGCAATACATTGCTGGCAAATTTTCCGATAACGAGCGAGGGCAACATATGTATGGCAGGAACACTAATCTCTCACCCCAGCATGTTAATGACATATTTGTTTAACTAGGATCCGGGGCAACCAAAGGGAAATCTCAAAATTCACGACATGATATCACTTAGGCCTAATCGATAAAATTCGTTTCTCTTACTTTTTAGGATGCGCTTTTCTGGTTTGAATAGCAGAAAACTCTTCGGTGTCAGTGGTCTCGCTATCTGCCACTCTGAGCAGCTCGTGGCTGCTGCTGTGGCCCGATCCACAGCCGTTTGCTTTTTTGCGCACTTTGCCGTTGGCGACCAGAGCGTCCAATTCCTTGCGCTTCTTCATCCTTTTCCCGATCTTAAATGGGACATCAAGTCTCGTTGCCGGCGAATCCAGTTTGAGCGAAAATCGCCACGGCGATCGTAATTATTATTACTCTATTATTAGCGCCTTCACCCGTGTGATTACGATATACTTTACAACAACCTCATCTTCAAACATCACACTGATCGCCGATTTCAAGAACGTTTGCCATTCGCTTAAAATAATGGGAGAGCGTACAGCGCCTCGATGTAGACAGTACTATGGCCAAGCCCATTCGCCGCGCTTATTGGTTCGGTTCGCCTTCCATAAAAATGTTCGATCGCTCTGCAAGATGGCGTCCGCAAACACATGATAGATCCTACAGCCAATCAGAAACACTGAAATTTAGCCACACCCTCCCGCTGCAAGATGGCGTCCATAGGGTTCTGTGTTCCTGATTGGCGGATAATCTATCACGTGTTTGCGGACGCCATCTTGCAGAGCGATAGAACATTTTTGGCCGCCGGGTGCAGATGACGTATGCCTATGGCCACAGTACATACGCTTTGGTAGTGGAGAGGCCGGCCAACATATACATGTCCGCCATGTTTTTCGCAACTGATGCGCGTTTTAATCTAATAACCGTGTAATCGCACAACAAACTAGCACACCGTTTTGTCCAGCCATGCAACGTTTTAAACGACATTGAATAGTTTTGTTCATAGCTTCGTCCAAGTCCAAAGCTACGTACACATCATATTTTAATTTATAAACTAGTCCCATGTATAGGACTTCTAATTATATAGTGAATTAAATGGCTACCATCCACATTAGCATACAGTTCACGTATTCAATTTTTATAGATAATATAAATTCTATTAATTCCTCCATTATACAATTTTCGCAAGGTTGTACCAATGAGGTTGTACAACCAAATTTAATGTGTAATTTCATTTTTTCCTGCATATGACCTAGTTTAATTAATTTGATACAAACCGACATCTGAGAATATCGGTTTGATACTAAGTTTTATAGTTTACACATGTTACTTACTTTTGGAAAGCTGCTCTTTTACATTGTAAACTTCAAGGTGCAACGTGACAAGCAGCCAAACGGAAAAACCCAATCCAGCTGTGGCAACAAAAATCGCTGTAACTTTAAACAAGCACAAGGCAGAGCAGGCTGGTGAACGTCTCAATCTTGAAATCCCAGCACGTAATTTCCTAGGCAAATACAATTAAACAACGACATCAAATTGCCAATTCTAATTTATATGCACGTACTTTTTAGTCTTCACTTTCCGCCTGGAGAAAATCAACTCGGCACTGTCCGACACCGATTCCGATGCCGACATTGGTGCAAGCAGATTGGCGTTTTCACAACGCTTTTCCGAAATCATTTCATCTGAGCTACATATGAAGTATTTAAATCGGATAACAGTTTGAATTCCGCAAACTATAAACCAAAGGATTCTCCATTCGAGCGAAAAGTTACGGAAATGTAGTTGCGTACTGAGGCGCTCTAACTAGCGGATTTATCCACAAGTTTCCGAAGAATGTTCTAGGAGAAATCCGCTGGGGGCGCTGTGGTCAGAACATCCATTGATAAAACGTGCAACGGGTTGGCGGGTTATACATAAGTATAAAAAAATTCCATTGAATGTTTGATGTCTGCACTCTCAAAAATGCAATGATACAACTCAATTTATGTTCCATTAATTTGCAGATTGGTTCAAATATTCGTCAAGTTCATCAATTTTTTAAGCTTTTGAAACTTTTTTGGCAGTTTTTCCAGTTTTATAAATATTTGATATTTTCCGTAAATTTCCAAATAGAATCCGGCAATAGGCCAACTGCGTAGATGCAAGGCATATAAAATGTCACAAATGAAATTGTTTCGTTGCCAAGAGTGTTAAAAAATATCAACACCATATACCTGTGACATCATCATGATTGTGTTTTGGTTTTAAAACGGCGCACGCAATTGGTTGGTCGGAGTTAGAGGCGTGGTTAAACAAGAAGGCGGGGCTTGAGGCGGGACGAACCTGTAGGAATGTGGGCGTAACCGAAACGGCACACAGAGTAGAGAGCAGATCCAGGTGTTACATTATTGTGCGAGGTTTAGCGGAGTTTCGGTGTTGCTGCTGAAGTATAGTGCTTGTGGGCCATACCCTACACACGTATAAAGGTAAGAGGAATATCATGTGTTCGTTTTTATGGCGAAATTTGTTGTTTTTCGGTCATTTTGTCGTAATGACCACCGAGTCGATCGCCATCTCCACGGTGACGAAATTCGCGAAACACGTATCGTATGTTCGATAACTATATTGCATAACCAGCAATCCGTGTATTTGACTCGTATAAAGTCGGTGAGGGTACACTTATTGTAAATTATGCTATGTTATGCGCATAAATTATGTAGCCATTTTATGGTAATGAGAAAGGCGACAAGCAACTATAGCCATTATGGCGCGAGCGGCATTTTTCGCCACATTACATTCCATGGAAACGTTAGAAAAATGAAACATTTGTCGGTCAATCGAGAGGTATTAAACGTTCAGTGTCGTTGTGCGAGTACTATTTTGTGATGGGAGTGAGTTTATAGAGTGATTTGAGACCGAATTGTGGTAGTTGTCGAGTTGTTGCGACGCGAACACGTCGGCAAAAACGCGCCTCTCTCAAATTCCCGTTTTCCAACATCCCCAAATTTTGCTTTTGAATGGACTCTTCCTGATCACAATCGTAATCAACAAACATTTTCACGAAGACGTGAAATTGGCAACGTACCCCCAGTGACTTTGGCTCTGCGATATTTTGCGTGTGGAAATTTCGCAATCCATCTGGATGGAATGTTTTTGTCGTTTATGAAATGTCCATCCTTCCGCTGACGTCATTGTGGCATGTATTTTCTCGAATCGTTTATAATCGCCGTACACAATAGAATGCGCAGCGCCGCCGAGCGGCGTGTTTAGCAACTACGTAAAGATACTTATAGGTACTTCGATTGAAGGGTCCACCGGGGGCAATCGGGACATTTAATAAAATGTGCTTTCGGGTTTCACAATGCTCTCGTGCACTACAGAATTTCAACTACACAAAGTATGTAAAATGTTTTATAATAATTAAAACTGTAATTGCACCCGATCGTAGTTGCAAGTGGAGAGTGAAGTGGCGCTGCGTGTAAATAATCCAGGTGTAATCGAAGCATATAATCAGATAGCATGTGAAATAACTCAGCTGCGCCTAGGCCGAGGATATTTTTCGGCTGATATTAAATAAGGGTTGCCTCGTTTCAATGTTCAAATCGAAATTAATATTTTATAATTTGTATACATTTAGATGTGGTCATTGTAGGACGTTTTTCAGTGACATGATTCCATGTAGAGAAAAGTAAAACCAATTTACTGTCATTTTTCAGTGATTCATGCCCGTTTCAAAAAATGCGGAATTCACTGTTAAAATGATCCAGAATATACAATTTATTGAATTATAAAATATTGCATTTAATGGTTGGTATTACAAATTAGTTATTTCCCCCTGATAATTTTATTTTTGTGGAAAATGATAGTGTTTTCTTACATGAATTTCTGCAAAAATAATACCCTTTTCATATCTGATTCAAGAATTTTGCTCAAATATTTTGACATGATGGGTGTTTAAATTCGCCATATTTACTGATAAAATGAACGTTGAGAAACATGGAACTTAGATATAGAATTTCTCAAAAGTGACGTACTTATTGGTTGAAGTTACAAGTTCACTGGGAGTAACAGTATTTATCAGGTTTGATAACGATACTACTTGAGGAATGTTGCCAACAGGTCATCATAGTTGCTGGGCTTGTCATAGATAGTGACGTCATAGTGTCACACAGTATGGTACTATGTGGAATTAGATAATTTTAGAAAACGAGATTTTTACCATTGAACAAGATATGCTTTTGTTGCACCAAGGAGTTTGTTACACCCTATGCAATACGGAGGTCATGAAATAAAACATTCCTTTGTTTAAATTGTGCTGATCAGGTATTGGATCATTTTTCGTCCCTAATTTGAATTAGAACCCGGAAAATGAATGCAATTGCAATTTAGTTTATCATTATGGTCTGTTTAATTCCAAATATTAGTGAATGGTAAAAATGCTTTGCTGTATATGTATACTGTATAGCATGAAACTGCATAATGGTCTGTCTCTGTAGTATATGATCCTGAAGAAGGCATGGCAAAATGTTTTCACTTCAATTGCTGCATTGTGCATGGGGGTCTGTACAGAAAGTTATTGTTAGGTAGTTTGTATTTAAAGCAATTGAAATGCTGAATTTTATAAAACTTATTTTCAACAACTTAATAAACAGAGTTTCAGATGTCTTATTTATTATTATTACAGCATAATGTAATTCACAGGAAGTGAATCACAATGTGAGGATTTCAGCTTGTGTAACATTGGCGTTATCCCAGAAAGTTAGTGACGAAATTTTAAATACATTGAAAGTACAAACAGCGTGGATATGAAGTATAATGTGACATCTTCAAGGATTTATCTCATGGACAGTTTTTAATTTATATACATACGTCTTAGGTTTTCTGTTTTATTTAACCCTCTAACTGACTTGTGTTTGGGTCAAAATGTGTAGTGGGTCAGCAAGCGTTTGGTTAGTATGGTGGTCATGTTGTACCTTGGGTAATTAATATAAATCAAGACCCTCTTGTAACCGTTGAAGAACAATTTGCATGGCAATTACATTTTTGTCCCATTTTGACAGATTGGCAACAGGAAGTTTACAAATATGCAGTTTAACGTGCAGTGAATTGAAATTACAAGAACATAAATGGTTTCTAAACACGTACGTGAACATCATTGTCGAAAACAATAGTTTATTTATTCATTCTTGTTGATAGACGGATAAGAGAAAACAAAGGCTTTTTAAGCCTACTGAAAAATGTTTCACTAAATGTAAAATATATTTCCTTGTATTGAAAACGAGTATCAAGGATCACATGATAAAAGAATGATTGTTTCAAAATGGATATATAATTTTTAGTCATAATTTGCTTTGGAAGTTTTTGGCAAACTGTTTTGCTACCTGGAAATGTTTTGCAGGAATGAGTAAATATTGGACTTTATAGGCGAACAAATAGAAAACATTGCAGTTTATTGTTTGATTATAAGGGTCATTCCACGTCAAATCAACCAGACCATGTTACCCGACCATCTGGGATTACCCTGGCGTTTTTATATGTTGAA
>JAQIWR010001664.1:0-13027 GCA_034695945.1 Glomeris hexasticha
TAATTTATGCAATGTTTTACTTTGTGTAGGCCATTTTTCAGGGTATGTTCCAAAACCGTGTCAGGTCTCCTTTAAGTCTTTACAAAAACATTTAAAATGTTCAACTTAATTAATACAGTATTACGACATGAAATATTATATAAATAAAGTAATTTGTTTTAAAAATTGAAGATTTTAATATCTTTAAATTTAAGGGGAAAATCAGATCAAGTTTAAAGTTTGTAAATTTCGCTTAATATACGTATTTATATATATTTAATATATTTAATATAAAACAATTTACTATTTTCTCAAACACTACAGTTTACATTTTTAATCAATTATATTCCCAGCCAAATTGTTTGATATTATATATTTTACATTTTAAATGAAATTTTAAATTCACGCGTTTACCGGTTTTCCAAAACCAAAAATTAACTTTCTAAATTATATTAATATTACCATATTGGTTTGCATAAATATGATATTGTTTAGAATATTATAAGTAGTATGTATCAATACTGAGTGTGGCACATTTGTGAAATTTAAAATAAAAATGTATAAAAATCATTTAAAAATGAGACTAGAAAATGGCAAATAAAAATAATACTGGAACGTATTTTACGATTAAACGCGCTAAACCAAAAATGTAACTAATTAGTTATAGTAAAAGTGGTTATAGTAATTCGGTTCACAACCGAGTTTGCAATGAGTATTTTCCAGAACATACCAATTAATCCTGAATTCTCCAATTTAAAATATTTTCCAAAACAAATTTCGGAAGCGAACGTAAAATTTTCCCCGCGCTAAACCGCAGACCCTGTAAAAAATTGAACGAAATCAATCAACTTAATTAAACAACAATTAAGTTATTAGAGTATAGAATTAGTTTACCTATGTTCTTGTTTTTGATATGAGGGGAGAAAGACAATTTAGTTTTCTCCGTCGCTTCCAGCGGCATATTATTCATACTCGCTGAATCCGTTGATTTGGCTGAAATAATAACAATAAGGGTTTAAATAAGCTGTGATATAATAATAAATGTAAATAACACGTGACGTCATAAGCGGGCGTGTCCAATTTAAAACCTGCTGTGATTGGAGGAATTGTTTCCGCACCTAACCGACAAGACCCACATGTAGAAATTGATTCAGTCTTATCTGAAGCTGATATGACGTAAATAATTCAAAGAATGTGACGTCACAAATGGGCGTGGCCATTCTCAGGCCTGCTGTGATTGGTCGGATTGTTTTCACCACCAATCCATGAGACTAGAATGTACAAACTGGGACAAATCCATTTGCATGCAATTTCTGTGCTAACTTAAGCTAATATAACATTACTAGGATGTGTGACGTCACATTTGGGCGTGGTCTATATTCAGGCCCGCTGTGATTGGTGGAATTACTTTACCACCCCAAACTCATATGACCAGAATACGCAAATTGATGCACTTCCATTTTCATGAAATTCAACAAATATGACGTCACTAATTCTAAGAATGTGACGTAACAGATGGACGTGTCGAATTTAAAACCTGCTGTGATTGGAGGAATTGTTTCTTTCCACCTACAATCCATGAGCCTCGAATGTACAAAAAAGGACAAACCACTTTGCATGCAATTTCAGTCCTATATGAAGCTAAAAGGACGTCATGAGTGGGCGTGTTCAATTGTAAAACCTGCTGTGATTGGTGGAATTGTTTTCGCCCTCAACTCATGAAGCTTTGCACGACTTTGCATGAAATTCAATCCTATTTGAAGCGAATATAACATTACTAATTCTAAGGATGTGTGACGTCACATTTGGGCGTGGTATATTTCCAGACCTGCTCTGATTGGTGAAATTGTTTCCGCCCTAAACTCATAAGACTAGAATATGCAAATTGATCTCTGGCCATTTTCATGAAATTCAGTCGTATCTGAAGAAAATAGGACATCACTAATTCTAAGAATGTGACGTAACAGATGGGCGTGTCCAATTTTCAAGCCTGTTGTGATTGGAGGAATTGTTTCGCTCCCAACCTATGAGATGCAAATATACAAATTGGGACACATCCCTATGCATGAAATTCAGTCTTTTCTGAAGTTAAAATGACGTAAATAATTCTAAGGATGTATGACGTCATATATGGGCGTGGTCAATTTTCAGGCCTGTTTTCATTGGTAGAATTGAGCACGCCCCTTTTCATGAAATTCAGTAATAACTGCAGTCATTTCCATGACATCATACATTTGGAGTAGCCATCTCATCACCAATCACAGCAGGCCTGGAAATTGACCACGCCCACATGTGACGTCACTTTCAATATTGAAGACCATACTACTCATTTCCCATGCAGAATAATCAACTTTACTAATGTAAGTGTCGCGCACATCTCGGTTTATAACTTTTTATGTATAAATGACTTTGCTGCCAATTTAATACTTTACAGATCTTGGTCAGAACTGTCTCAGAACTGTTCACAGGCAGCATATAAATGGTGTTCAGCTTACAATGAACAACGGGAAAGAAAATGTATTACGATTTCAGCAACGTACTCGTTCGCGGCAAACTAACCGATAATTATTTATATCATTGTTGGAATAATTATATGCATTAAAATGTTTAAAATACATGAATACTTACTGAAAGATGCAACTTCACTGCGTGTGTAGTGTACTCTACACACCGTGTACAGCGGACACCGGCTCGAGAAGCAACACACGATGATGGCGACCGTGACCGCCGTGCACACCGAAGTCACGCTGATGGCTATCACCATTGCCATTCTGTGTTCAAACATACATTTAAACCATTTTAGCCATCAAGTTCACCGTTATTCGTAAAGGATTCAAAAAGAGGGGGAAAAACCAAGATGGCCGCCGTTTTCATAACTTACATATCACATATGCGGAAGATTTTAGTGATCAAGTTCATTGTTAACATTGATTCAAACACAACAGCACAACTTTATAGCTACCAAATTCATTGTAATTCGTAAGGGGATTTAAAAGACGAAAACCAAGATGGCCGCCGTTTTCATTTCTACGTTTATAACTCGCGTAACGCTTATGCGTAAAGTTTTAGTGATCAAGTTCATTGTAAACATTGATTCAAACACAACAGCTTTATAGCTATCAAATTCAATGTAATTCATAAAGGGATTCAAAAGACGAAAACCAAGATGGCTGCCGTTTTAATTTCTACGATTATAACTTGCGTATAACTTATGCGGAAGATTTTAGTGATCAAGTTCATTGTAAACTTTGATTCAAACACAACAGCACAACTTTATGGCTATCAAATTCATTGTAATTCGTAAGGGGATTCAAAAGAGGAAAACCAAGATGGCCGCCGTTTTCATTTCTACGTTTGTAACTTGCGTATCGCTTATGCGGAAGATTTTAGTGATCAAGTTCATTGTCAACATTGATTCAAACACAACTGCACAACTTTACAGCTATCAAATTCATTGTAATTCGTAAGTGGATTCAAAACAGGAAAACCAAGATGGCCGCCGTTTTCATTTCTACGTTTATACCTTAGGTATCGCTTATGCGGAAGATTTTAGTGATCAAGTTCATTGTAAACATTGATTCAAACACAACAGCACAACTTTATAGCTACCAAATTCATTGTACATAATTCGTAAGGGGATTCAAAAGGGGAAAAGCAAGATGGCCGCCGTTTTCATTTCTACGTTTATAACTTACGTGTCGCTGATTTGGAAGAATGCCTTTTCTGTCGGTTTGCAACATGGTGTGCTTGTGTTGAAGAAGCAACACTCTGTGAATGTAGGAGGGTCCAACTGATGACGTGGGCACCGAAGTGTCCCATGGTTCCCAGACCTGGAAATGTTTCCAGCTGCACATTCTTTTCCCTCTGTTTCAAAATGAAATAAATGACAAATAATTACTACATGAAGACTTAAAAATTTGCCAGAAAATGGGTCATTTATAACCTAAGTGAACCTCCTAAATTAATTACACGTCGTACTTTAATTTTGAAAATAGTTTTTCTTACTTTTTTAATTTACACTGACTTTTAATTTTCCAATAATTTCAAAAATCATTGATCAATTACTAAAATTACATTTTATTTATATATTCTAATTTTCAAAAACACTTATATAAATAGAAATAGTAAATTAATACAATAACGAAGCCATTTAAAATAAATTGATTGAAAATTACAACTAAAAAATGTGCAATAAAATTTTAAATGTATTTTTTTTTTAAAATTGAAAACTGAAATATATCAATTATACTATAATAAAATACAGGATGTTAAATCTAGTTTACTGTAAGGAAATTGCCAGTTAAATAAATTAAATTGAACTAACATAAATTATAATTATTATTATAGTAATAAAATTGTAAGAACAAAATATAAAATTTATCATAACTTATTAAATCTGTATACAATAAATTGAATTCCAATTTGATATTCATCGTTCGGTGGCCAGGTGGCGCTTCAAACACTGCAATTTCAATATTCCTAATATCTTATATAAGATCTTATTATTATTGTTATTATCGTGCAATAAAAGGGCAAATTGGGTCGAAATAATTCTGGATTTTGGCAAGCAAACGTGGTTTCCTTTTCTTTCCTTTGACATTTGTAACAAGATATGAATCAGGTATAATAGAAAAATATATATATATATATCACACTTGGATTCAGTTTCTTTTGCCAAGAAAAAATTTGCAAGATTTATGATTCTGCAAATGGCAGGTTCATAAATATTCAATTATATATATTATGGCATGAAATCCGTCTCCATAATATATTATTAATACGTTATACCACTATTGAAATGGCCTGGTTAATAGTGGTAGACCAAGTCATATAATATATTAAAATAAATGATTAAATTTGGCTTTGTTTGAACAAAAACCATGCAGTGAAGCCGTTCAATGGGTTGGTTTTCGGTTCAAAAATGGCTGAAATGCGTTAAAAAATGAGATTATAGCGATGAAAATGAACGATAGAAGTCAGTTTTTGTGTTTTGGAATGAGAATTGGAGACACTTACGCGTTTTGCAGATTAAAATCGTGATGAAAGAGGCGAAAACGGCAACGCGAACCATCACCGAGACTTTACTCATCGCCGCCGTTTCGAACGTCGTTCTGCGCCATCTGTCGGGCGACAAACACAACTTTCTAACATCGCGGGATGTGTGCGGAAATTAGCGATACCTGGCGGAAGGTAGAAACAACATCCCGTTCGATGATGCGATACCTGGCGGAAGACAAACCCAACTCAGCAGCGAAGTTGCTCCACCTGGCGGGCGATAGCAACAACTAAGAAACAACCGCGCAGAATACGTTCGACGATGCGCAGCGCCACTTCACGGTAGACATGAAGTACTATTCATTTTGCTTTTCCACTTCACGTCTGATCAAAAAAGGAACATGCTTTTTTAATCTACTCAAAATTTAGTTATTAATTACTATTATCGCGTAATCCTTCAAACATCCATACCTAACAAATATTGCATCGAAATACGGAAGTGACTTCTCTGTTTGAAAAGTGTGATCCAATGAACGCCACCTGGCGGTTGGTGTTAAGAATTCCACATTCTGACAGTCGCAACATTTCAAATGAAATCCTTTGGCATTCGGTCAACGGATTTCTCGGATTAATATTCCATCTCAAACATTATCTAATAATATCTTTGAGGGGGAAGACCCGGAAATAGAGTTCCTTGTACGCAATTTACGAAAATCCACCTACGCTCGATGTTCATTGGCTGCAAGAGCACTGTTATTTTCGCCTCCTTGTCTTCAATCCACCATTCCAGGCGCACTGTAACCTCAAATACAATGTAAGTCATCCCATTTTCTGACTCACTTTTCCGGAAACGACGATTAAAACCACTTTTTTACCTATAAAATCAACCCGAAGCCAACTACTGTTTTTTGCGCTGTTTGGAACGCCATACATCGATAGTCGAGCCTCCATTGTGTTGAGATTATGACGTATGCTACTCTCTAAATAGGGTGCCGTCTGGTTGACCAATGCAAAACCCTGTCATAGAATCGTACATTTCGCACCCTGTTTAGAGAGTAGCATACGTCATAATAAACGGAGGCTCGGCACATGTGACTCCTGGATGCCGGTTTCTAGAAGGGGCGGAGCTTAATAAGGGTGTGGAGATGTATTACGAGGGCGTGGCCTGATGAGGTCACAAGAGAAGTGTTCCTTTCCGATTGGTCAAGTATGACGTTTAAATAGGAGGCGTTTTGCCTTGTTAGCACTTTATGTATAGCGAGTATGGCCAATTCATATAATGGACGCCATCTTGCAGCGGGTTTTCCGCGTTTCTCATTGGTTGTTGGATGTACCGCGCGTTTTGAGGACGCCATCTTGCAGATGGATGCGACATTTTCACGGATCGCGATTGGCTGTCCATATAGCGCTAACCAATCAGAGCTGTGAACGGGTTTGGCCATACTCCCTACACGTAATAAAGTGCTCCGTTTGGAGCAGGGTTTGGAGCGGTTTGGAGGGATATTGCGAGGGCGTGGCTCGATGAGGTCACGAGATAAGAGTCGCTTTCCGATTGGTCGAGTATGGCGATCCGACGGTGGCGTGATCCCACGTATTTTACGTAATAAAAAGCACAACACAAAATGGCCACGTACTTGAACGATCGCTAGCACAAACGTTAGGGAGGGGTGTGAAGGAAGAAATGGGGAATGTTTTTCTTATTCCTTGGAAGATTTTGGATTTCTTTACCACTAGAATGAGGGTTGACGTCAGCTGGCCCTTTCCCGATTTCAACGCACCTCACAGAATGTGGAGAATAGGAACGGCCATTGTTGTGCCAACCATCGGTGCAATTGCTAAACTTATGACAGGTAATTCACCAATTTTTATCTCACAATCACGTGTTTTAAATTCATTCAAAATAAGCCTTTTTTCTTTTCAGGTTGGCTGAATCACTTCCAAGCTCACAATACCAATATTTTATTCGATGCATTGGACAACAGGGACCCAGAAACTCCTTTAATCACAGTCAGCAATCACCATAGTTGTTTAGATGATCCATTATTATGGGGTATATAACTTTACTCGATATACAAACCAATAAAAACACTAGACACATTTTTATAGGCTTAATTTCAAGCCTAATTTTAAGCCTAAATCTCAACAATCCACTTTTAAAAATAATTTCTGACAGTTTAATTGATTAAAATTAACTAAAATATATCATGAACTTCAGTTAAGTATTATTGTATTATATATACAAAATATAGTACAGTTTATGCAATAAAATTGTCTTATTTTTATGGATTTTACAATTTAAAATTGGATTTTTATTATTGCACAAACAGAATTATTTTCTTTATTTTCTGTAGATGTTATTAACATTTAACCTGGGGTTTTTGCCTTATAATTGGGGTATTTAATTGCCTTATTAATTGCAATTAACACTTGGCTAAGACCCAAATTAAAAAACAAAAAAATTAAAATGTTGAAATATACTTTAAAAATTAACAATATATATTATTATTAATTATTATTAAAAATAAGAATAATTAAGTTGACTTACAATTACACATTTTAAAACTTTGAAAATCTATTTAAACTGGAAATATACTGGAATTATTTCTTAAATCCTGGAAAATAAATCATTATCCATTTCATAAAATAAATAGTAAGTATATTTTATAATTGGAACTATACTGGAATTTTGAAATTAAAAATCAACAGACACTCTCGCCGCGTAATCGTGTGAATAACTATTTTGAATATGATAAACGCGTATTAAATAAAATTGCCAACCATTTCCTGTAATTAAACCTATTTATTGTAAATATTCTCCTTGCACTTTTTAACTTTTCAGATCCTGCGTAAATCTACATTTCGTACTCGCGGTCCGCAAACAATGAGATTGCCGCGGTTGCCCTTCGCGCGGGCAAACAGAAGTTATCTAACTATATTGCGTTATCACTTGCCAATTTCAGGTAATCTACGTTGGAGGGATTTCATGCGCAGTAGCCGGATGAGATGGAGTATAACCGCGCAAGATATTTGCTTCACGCAGCAGTTGCACGCGCTCTTCTTCGGACTTGGCCGGTGTGTACCGATCATCAGGGGTAATGGTGTTTATCAGGTATACTTAATTTGTGTGATATACCCTATTAATACAGTACAACCTCTTTAAACTAATATAATAACCCAGGGACCGGGTGTTTGTATCGGTTTAGAAAGGGTATTAGTTTGAGGAGTATTTGTTTAGGGAGGTTCTAATGTAGAAGTAATATTGTTTCTTGAAGGTGAACTGACACAGTTTCGTAAGGTACCCTGAAACTTAAACTACTTGCAGAAAAGTCATGAAGAAAGCAAGTGGTGCAACAAAATGTCTGTAAAAATTAGTGTAAAAAAAGTTATTAGATGTCAAAGTTTGACCGTAGGTTTGTCGAGACTCTTATAATTGCTCCCCTGGCTTTCTGGATAGGGGAGCAGCAATTATAAGGGTCACAGACATTTTGTTGTAACACTTGCTTTCTTCGTGACTTTTCTTCAGGTAGGGTACCTTACAAAACCGTGTCAGTTCACCTTTAATTAGTGTCTTGATTTGTGTTATTTTGCTGTCTTAATTTGTTTCTTAATTAGTGTCTTTCTCAACTATTGTCTTACAATGTTCCTATTGTTTCTTAGTGTCTTAACTTGTGTTAGTTGCTTTGTTAATTTCTGTTTCTTAGTGTCTCAATTTCTGTTTCCTAATTTCCGTTTCTTAATTAGTGTCATAATTTGTTTCCTGATTAGTGTGTCCTTAACTATTGTCTTAATTTTGCTATGGTTTCTTAATTACTGTCTTTCTTCATTATTATCTTAATTATTTCTTAGTTTTTTGTTGTTTCTTAAATTTCTGTTTGTTAATTAGTCAGTATTAATCTGTGTTTCTTAAGTGTCTCCCTTAATAAGTCTCAATTTGTGTGTTTCTCAGTTGCTTTCTTAATTAAATTTCTGCGTTTACTAACATCTGCGTTAATTAGTGTGTTTCTTAATCTGTTTCTTAATTTTTGTGTTTAATTACAGTAATAATTTCTGTGTTCTTAAATCAGTGTCTGTTTTAATTAGTATTAATTTCTGTGTTTCTTAAGTGTCAATTTCCGTTTCTTAATTATTGTCTTCATAAATTTTCTATTGTTTCTTAGTGTCTTAATTTGTGTTGTTAATTTTTGGGTTAATTAGTGTGTTCCTTAATCAGTTTCTTTATTAGTCTCAGATTTTGTGATTCTTAGTGCCTTAATTTTTGTTTGTTAATTAGTGTCATAATTTATGTTTCATAACTATTGTCTTACAATTGTCTATTGTTTCTTACTTAGTGTCTTATTTTGTGTTAGTTGCTTCGCTAATTTCTGTGTTTTAATTAGTGCCTGTCTTACTTAATTTACCTGTTTCTTAGTTGCTTTCTTAACTTCTATTTCTTAATTAGGTACCTATAGTAATTCCCAGCTTAACCTTAGACTAAATAGGCGGAGCAAGGGCGGAGCTTCAGGCAAGACAATAGTACCACTTGTATCGATACCGATCGATATATACCGAATAACTCAATGCCATTGGCTGCAGTGAGGCGTATGCTCCGCCTATTTAGTCTAAGGTTAAGCTGGGAATTACTATAGTGTCTTAATTTTTGTGTTTCTGAGTGTCATAATTTCTGTGTTTCTGAATTAGTGTGTTTGTGAATTAGAGGGCGATGGACTTCTGCGTGGAGCAGCTAAACAAGGGACAGTGGATCCACATCTTCCCGGAAGGAAAAGTTAACGTAACTAAGGAATTCATGAGGCTTAAATGGGGTAACTTATGATTAAGATACTAAATACTGTCATTTATACTTTTAACACTCTTTACGCCACTCAACTCATCGCAACATTTCTCTATAGGTGTTGGCCGCTTAATATCCGAATGTAAAGTTTGCCCCATTGTAATTCCAATGTGGCATTTGGGTAAGTTATTAATTAACATTTAAAGTTCGAAGGGGTAATTAAGTTAGGAGGTTCAGAAATGTTAATTTGTTAATAGGTATGGACAACGTACTGCCGAATGTTGAACCGTACGTGCCTAAATTCAGGAACGTAAGTATAAACCGTAATTCATTCGTTAACTACTTTACTCCATTGAAATCGTATAAAAATTGTGTAAAAATAATTTGATACCCCTTTATAATATAGAAAGTAACTCTTCTAGTTGGGAAACCCATAGAACTTGAAAATGTCGTGAAGACGTTACAGTGCGAGAAGAAGACGGACGTAAGTTTCTAATATTCGAAGCGATCGAGCGAACAGGACTTTTGATCCACCCTGTATTATATCATTATTCACAGGTTGAACAAAGGAAGTATATCACTGACATAATCCAAGAGGAGCTTTGGAGACTTAGGGACAAAGCGGAGAAGTTACACGCCAAATTTTTATCGCAGTGAAAAATACGACGACGGATATTTTTGGATCTTTTTTAAAGTTGATGTTGTGACGTAAAAATGGGAAATGATGAAAGAGATCATGTTGAATTTTTTAAAGAAGTATATCCCAGATATTTATTTGTTGTAATGTCCAACTAATTATTTCGCGGTATACTTTCAAAATGTCACAATTGTAGACGCGCAAATTTTGTACGAGGAAAAACAAAACCATTTTAAAGATTTGCAATGGTTCTCGTTGATTATGTACTTATTTTTCAAAGCAGTTTTAAAGGTGAATTCACGCGATTTCCACGGGCACCCGGAAAAATATACCGTGCTTAGGAAACACAATAACTGTCCAACTGGTAGTACAGAATTGCTGGGAAATTTTTTTAAATGGAGATATAAATTGTTTAGTGGTTATTTTGGAACATTTGATCCATTATCTCAAGTTATTTCTCCTTAAGGCACTATCTTGCCCACTAACACAGTGGGAATCGAGATTCGTAAGATTATTATAATTATGTTTAAATTATTTTAACTTTGATTTTCAAAATAAATCGAATTTTTTCCGCAATATTTAAAATATTTAAAACATCGAACCATACTTTAAAAAATTATAAATTAACAAATGAATATAGAACAGGTTTGCCAAACTCTCAACGCGGTTAAAAATGTCCAACATCGCGTTAATCCACCTTTAAATTTCCCATTTGTGAAACCGCGTGTTGCAAATGTGGCCTTATTTACTTAGATGATGAAAGTAATAATTTAAATTACGATCAGGTGATGCAGAAAATATTTGAATTGGGTATCAAAAATAATGCTTTACATCCGTAATTACTCGTCGGCGCATTTTTCCGTATACCGCGTCTCGTGACCATTTTATATTTATATTGGGAAACCGACTTCACGTAAATTGAAACAAATTGTTGAATACGGGTACCAAGTATATTATTGTTCTTATTTAAATATTAATATTAATTAGGGAGTTATTTAATATCATTATGTTGCATTTCTCGCGAGACGCGACGCGTGTTTCGGCTCGTAACCACGCCAAACTATTACCGCGCGTCTACAGAACTTTTAATTTCAAAATTCTAGTATATTTCCAGCATTATCACTGCAAGTTTAATTTTGTTGAAATAAAGGATGATCCCTAGTTGGGTTTATCGCAATAGTAATCAATGTTTAAACACATGAATAATAAAGCGACAAGTTATTCCGTAAAACAATCCTGCACGCAAACTGATGTATAATTTGTTTTTCTAATAATATGTATAAAGATGTGTTAACAAAAATGTTAAGTTTTCCAGGATTTAATAAATAATTCCAGTATATTTTTAGAAATTCAAAATCTATAAAATATTTTACAATGTACTTACCGTAAAATAATGTTCAATATTTCATTTGCAACTCGTTAAACTTATGGAACAGATTCTGAATGAATTAACTTATATAATATTTTAGTTTTGAAACTTCATATTTTAGAAACAGACTATAAAACCTATAAAAACCTATATTTTAGTTTTGAAACTTTATATTTTAGAAACAGACTATAAAACCTATAAAAACATACTGAGTGAAACTTTTAAAATTTTAAATTGAGCCGAAAACACGTATCGCGTCTTTTTCATATTTTTTGCAAAATCCCTGAATAATCTCTGAACCTCCCCTGAATTTCTAATTAGGTTTCCCTGAGTGGCGTGAACTGCGTACCTAAAAAGTAATCTCATTAATTAATACGCATCACGGTTATCGCTTCCGACCGCGTTCACCAGACCAACATTCACCGCTAGGGTTTTTATATAAATGTTGTCCGTGCTCTTGTAAAAGAATTTAAAATAATTTTATAAAAATCTTCCGGCAAAAATATTCATGTACGCCGCGCACAACCGAATTCACGCAATTAACTGGGGATTTCTTGTTGTTATTATACGACCGTGCAGTGTTTTATATAAAGATTGTTTTAACCGGAATAAATTTGTTATATGGTGGGGAGTTATTATTTTTATTAGCAATTTATGTAAACCTTTCCCACATTTTGCGCTTCGCATGACCCCGTAAACACGCGAAACCATTTTTATACCTGGTTGTCGGTGGACCGGTTACTACAAAGATGTCACCAGGTTTTCTATCTTGTCCACCACTTCCTTCTTCTTCTTATTATTTGTGCTTTCGTTTTCAAGGTATTGCTGCTTGTTCATCTTTGACGCGATCAGCTTCTCGGCGTACGTCACTTGCGCCGCAGCCAGGTCCTTCAGTTGACGGTCCAACTTCTGCAACTCGGTTACCTGTTCCCAACAAATTACAGATTAAAGGTGAACTGACAGGGTAAATTTCTTGCAACCGATTTCTCTCAAAAATTTCCTGCGCGTGAACAACATGTATTCGCATACGTCCAATTTTTTTCTAATTTTTCCACCGATTGGTTTTTATAATAAAAATTCGCAAATAGGTCTTCAAGTCCTCACACTGTCAAAATTTACATCCGGGACAGTGCGTATGGCACGCAACTTGCAACAAAACGTGCTAAATGCAAAATTATTTGTTCGCTGACTGCAGCTATACAACTATACCTTTTCCCAGCTTATCTGTGGACCACATGGGCGGAGCATGCGGTTTGCGGCAGCCAATCAATAAGCAGTA
>JAQIWR010001665.1:0-13026 GCA_034695945.1 Glomeris hexasticha
CAACCTTACCCAACCTCGCGATTAACCTATTGTTAACATACGCAGCCCGTTCCCGAACCACCCCCCCCTCTATCTAAGCGCTTGGGGACAGTAGCAACTCTGACCTCTACTCCAGACCGCGCTGACTTGGTGGAGACTGCCATATACAGGGGGCAATTTTTACCTATATGGCCAAACTCCTGGCAACGATAACATTGTGGACCTTGCCCAACGGGTTGGTAGATACGTTGCGGGGGATTATTGTAATATTCATATCCACTACCTTGCAATCTACGGGGGCCTCTATGCGCTTGAAAACCTACGCCGTCTGGGTTCAAGGGGAAGCCCTGAAAGTCGCCTTGATGAGGGTTTGGGGGGAAGCCCTGAAAACTACTTTGATTAGGACTCATTTGAAAGGGGCCTGGCTGACGTGCTTGGGGACTAGCCCAATAGGCCTGAGACTCAACATGCGAAGGTTGTAAAGACAACAACTTAATTTTATACTCTTCTTCTAAGAGGTCGTGCTTAAACGTTTGCAAATCGAAGGTGTCGCTTCGCGAAATGGCAGTACGGGTAAACGTTTTAAACTCGCTGGGTAATCCCGCTACGATGTGTATAGCCGCTTGATGATCAGAAATTTCAATCCCAGAACCGCGCACTTTATAAAGTAAGTCATTCTTTTTAGACCAATACGCTGTCATAAGGTCATTCGGGTCCTTTTTCGGGGAAATAAGCTCATTTAAGGCAGTCGTGCCGTGCCACGGCTCGCATCTAGAACGCGTAAACGCAAGACGGTCCCACATGTCTTTGGCCGTGATGCACTTTTTAATGTCATCCAAAGAGTAATCGTCTAATGACGTAAGAATTAAGCCGACGGCCTTTTCATTACATAAACGCTGCGCTGCTGTAGAGGGATCAGACATACCATCCTCTACTACCGACCAACAACTTGTACTTATTAGGTAACCTTTAATTCTCTGGCACCAAAAGCGATAATTAGTGGCAGTGAGTTTTGGGAAATGGTAGTCCTCCATCATGGAAAAGAAGTAGAATTCCTCGCAAGCGACGAGGCCGCACACTAATTTTGAAGCGAGAATAAACTTCGAAAAGGACAAAAGTGTCGCAAAAGGAATTTTAGATTTCGCAAAAAAAAAAAACTGCCAAAATGGGAAACGAGACTAGGGAAAAATGAACGCTATACGCACAAAAATATCGAATCCCAAAAAAAACGGCCAAGTGAGCATAATCCAACTTGGGCCTTGCACTGATTCCCGATCGCATAAGGTTTGACACCAGGGAGAGGGGAGTTTCAACTTTACCTCTCAAAAACAATGCACTGATCCGCATCCAGTCCGCAGTCGCAACCTAACGCATTTAACTTCGACCGATTCGACAATAATAAAAATTAGTACCGACCCGCAGTTACTATTAGCGAAAAAGTTAAGTTATAAGTTAAGAAAAGAATCCACAAGCAGTTAAAATAAAGCTGTTAAATTAAGTTTAGACACGCAATCTATCTCAAATCCGCACAAGGAACGCTTTAAAGAAGTGGGATATCCGCAACACGCACAAGTAGATCCGTAAAAAGTAATCGATCCGCACGTCCGAAATTCAAGGACCCGCAATCCGCACGAAAGGATCCACAATCCGCAATTTAAACACGCGAACACGTTTTAAACTTTTAAATCCGCACTTTAATTCTATCGAACCGCAAACGCTTTAACAGTTTAATCCGCGCACCAAACCGTCGATCCACGATTTAAATGTTCAACCCGCACTTGAATTCCGTTGATCCGCACATTTATTTCGCTGATCCAGACTGTTATTTCGTTGATCTCGGTTGATCAAGTTCAAGGAAACGCTTGAATCTCGACTTGAATCTCGACTTGATCCACTTGATTGTCTTTTATCGTTCGGAATCCGCAACTTCTTAACACGAACGAGTTTAAACTGATCGAAATCCGCAACGTTGAATCCGCAATTTAGTTCGAAATCTTTGCTCGAAATTAGCGATCCGCAACAACGTCCGCAAGATCCGCACTGCAATCCGCAAATTAAGTTGCGCAACCTCGTCAGCGATCCGCAATAACCGCCACGATCCGCAAGTTCCGATAGCGATCCGCGATCCTTATGACCATCCGCGATCGTGATGGCGATCCGCAATTCCCGTCACAATCAGCGGTTCCCGTAGCGATCTGCAAAATAGGCCACAACTTCGCAAATTAAATCAATAGTAGTCGAATAAAGAAAGTTCAAACTGATTAAAAGTCGCTAGTAGAAGCGGCGTTATGGATTCCATACTCCGGATACACATCCGCTAGTTGAAGCGCCTTTACTTCTTCGATGCGCGAATTTAAGATGGACGTTTTTGCTCGTTGCCAATCACTTTCGGCTCACAAACGACGTTGAAAACACAACGATAAACGGGAAAACTCACAGTTTCCAATGAATCCAGTTCACACACACAAAAGTGAACACTGGAGAAGTTGGCCAATGCGATCACTCGGGTCAACAACCGCGCAGCATCGCCACAGGTGCGCTCGGAACGCCGAAACACAGTAACGCTCAATTCACTTTCTTGCATCTATTAATCCGTTCGATTGATCCATTTTAAAGTTCCACCGAAGCTTACAGTTCTTTTTTCCGATGGTTTCGCATAGCTGCACAGTGGTTTGGCCTAATTTCGTGCTGGGCCCATAACCTGTTGAGATGTGGAAGCCGAAATCCGAAGAAGTGGAGACATCGTACAGGTAACTTATTTATTGTAGTTGATTCTGTTGGCAATAAATCGCTACATTGCCGAATATACATGTGTTTAGCAGATTAACTACATCATGATAGATGTGACGGACAGCATAATGTCAGGCGAATGTTCACAACAAAGCAAACGCAAGTCCTTATATAAGGCTACAACACCCACATGGTGGAAAAGACGAACACATGACCAGTAATTAAAAACAAGATTACGGTTACTCAAGAAGGTCGGACCTGGAACCGAAACATCAACAATGCATTGCGAGGTAAGAGAATTATGCAAAATAGAGAACCAGCTCTAACACTCCCCCTGGTCGCTCATCTCTAAAACACAAGATGAGCGACCAACCCAATACGCCCGGGCACCTTAGTGAAGCTATCGGTGAGATTATGCTCAGTTGGCACGTAGATTAATTTTGCCAACTTATCTTCGATAACATCTTGGAAAAAAATTTATGCGAGTCCATATGTTTAGTGCGTTCAGGATGTAGCGACATTTTCGGCCAGTCTCATCGCGCCTTGGTTATCTATCATAGTTTCGATAGCACCTTTGCACGATTTAGTTTGATTAATTTTATTCAACAAACCTTTAATTAATAAACTTTCACGCACGGCCTTGCTTAATGCGATTAACTATGCTTTGACCGTACTTGAGGCAATTATACTTAATTGTCTTTCGCACCTTATTGTTGCTGCGCCAGCGAAAAATAGGAGCTAAGCAGGGTTTACTTTTGGACACTACTTGGTTCAGGTTCATTATTCCATTCTTCCATTTAACGCGTGTCAATTGACTAAAGTTAACTTTTCTCAAATCGCATGCCTCAAATTCCCTAGCTAACGCTTGCTTAAGCGCATCGGTTCGCTTTATCTCGCAACCATTTGCAACGACTAACATGCAAAGGGATCTTGTTTTAGTAACTTTCTTTCTCTTTTGTCACTTATTGAACGCCTGAACTTTATTTCGCATTAGATTTTTGAATTCATCATTTACGCTCGCATGCTCTTGTTCGCCGTTTTCAGGCATACTCGCCTTGCCTAAGCTGATGGGTTCTATTGCCGTATTTACCTCAGGAAATACAGTGGGCGCATCATAATCCTTCGCATATCGCTGAAGGCTTACGCGTCTATCTAACCCGGTAGTTGTGGGTTAGATCGCTTCTACGATCGCCTGAAGTTTCGCTCGCATGTTCATTTAGTTCGATTTTTGGGGTTTGATTGTACTCATTGTTCGCGTTCTCCAATCTCTGCGTGTCTACCTCAATTTCAAGTTCCTCAAATTCTCTAGTCATTTTTAACGTCTTTTCTGACCTGTCGATCTCATACATACAATGTAACTTCTTCTCGAAGTAACCTATCGCTGACACGTTCCCGCTTTTACCGAGTATAATCGTCCTATCTGGCAGTAGTTAAACATCGAATCCTTTCTGCACAATTATTATAGTCGAAATCAAGTTACCACCTAAGTCTGGTACGTACATAACATTCTTTAGGGTAATCTTTGAACCTCCGCAACGTTCTTGGAGTTCAAGTTGCACAGTTCCGATGCCTAGAACCTGAAGTATCCCTCCCCCTGCAACTTGAATCTCCGAATCAATGGGTTGAAAGTCTTTAAATTTTGAGCGATCGCAGGACATATGGTCCGTTGCGCCGCTATCAAGGATCCATCTTTTACTGTTAGGGGTTGGGGTTAACCAAGTATTTCCAGTTTGAGCCATCCACGCGGCATCCTTAGGTTTGCCTAAATTTATGCACCCGTGTGCCGCAGCCCCAACATGATCACCGTACAAGGGGCAATTTTTGCCGATATGGCCAAACTCCTGGCAACGATAACACTGTGGACCTTGTCCAACGGTTTTGTAGAAACGTTGTGGGGGTTATCGTTATACCCTCTACCGTGTGGGAAATTTTGATACCCATGTCCTTGACCTTGCCCTGTGTGGGGACCTCTTCGCGCTTGGAAACCTATACCTTGTGGGTTTGAAGGGAAACCCCAAAAGCCACCTCGATTAGGGTATAAAGGGAAACCCTGAAAATTAACTTCATTAGGGTTTGGAGGGAAGCCCTGAGAACTACTTTGATTAGGGTTCATTTGAAAGGGGCCTGGGTGATACGGTTGGGGACTAGCCCAATAGGCCTGGGAATCTAAATACGGGGGTTGCGAAGACAACAATTTAATTTTATATTCTTCCTCCATGAGGTCGCGCTTAAACGTTTGCAAATCAAAAGACTCGCTTCGCGAAATAGCGCTACGCGTAAACGTATTATACTCGCTAGGTAATCCCTTTGCGATATGAATAGCCGCTTGATGATCAGAAATTTCGATCCCAGAGCAGCGCACTTTATAAAGCAGGTCATTCTTTTTAGACCAATACGCTGTCATAAGGTCATTCGGGTCCTTTTTCAGGGAAATAAGCTCGTTCAAGGCAGTCGTGCCGTGCCACGGCTCGCATCGAGAACGCGTAAACGCGAGACGGTCCCACATGTCTTTGGCTGTGATACAATTTTTAATGTCGTCTAAAGAGTAATCGTCTAATGACGTAAGAATTAACCGGACGGCCTTTTCATTACTTAGACGCTGCGGTGCTGTAGAGGGGTCGGACATGCCATTCTCTACTACCGCCCAACAACCTTTACTAATTAGGTAACCTTTAATTCGCTGGCACCAAAAGCGATAGTTAGTGGCAGTGAGTTTCGGGAAATGGTAATCCTCCATTATGAAAAAGAAGTAGAGTTCCTCGCAAGCAACGAGGTCGCACACTAATTTTGAAGCGAGAATAAACTTCGATAAATGACAAAAAGGTCGCAAAAAGAATTTTGAATTCGCAAAAAGCAAACTACCAAAGTAGAAAATGAGACTAGGGAAAATGAACGCTATACGCACAAGAAAATATCAAATCACAAAGAACGGCCAAGTGAGCAAAATCTAACTTGGGCCTTGCACCGATACCCGATCGCATAGGGTTTGACACCAGGGAGAGGGGAGTTTCGATTTTACCTTTCAAAAACAATGCACCGATCCGCATCCGGTCCGCAGTCGCAACCTAACACACTTAACTTCGACAATAAAAATTAATACCGACCCGCAGTAATTATTCGCAAAAAGTTAAAAGCTAAGGAAAGAACCCGCAAATTAAATTAAATTAAAGTCCTCAAATTAAACTAAACACGCAATTTAATCGTAAATCCACACAAAGAGCACTTAAACTCCGCTTGAAGTTAACTATCCGCAAATCCAAGAATTTAAGGCAAAAAGTAATCGATCCGCACGTCCGAAATTCAAGGACCCGCAATCCGCACGAAAGGATCCACAAAAGTTCACCGAGCCGCACGTGTGGGACCAAAGAACCCGCAATCGGCACGAGTAGATCCGCAACCCGCAAACTAATCCGAAAACTCGCTTTAAATCGTATTGGTCTCGATCCGCACTTTTATCTTGTATCCGCGACTTGAAATCTGCGATCCCGCTCGGAAGCCCGCAATTTTACTTCGGAATCCGCGATCCGCAATAGATCCGCACTCTTTAATTCAACTCCGGGTACAAGTCCGCAAGATGAAGCGCCTTTAATTCGATGGCTGTACTCGACGCGAATTTTCAAAATGGCCGCTTTCGATCGTCACACACCACTTCCGGTAGATGAGAATGATAGTAAACTACAACTTACAGTTCATGAAGATCGCCGATCGCCGCTTCGAGCGATAATTGGACCGCAAATTCGATTTCCGGCTTCGAAACGTCATCTCATCGATGCACGGTTGCACTGGATAAAGTATTCATCACCATCTTATTGCAGGTACGTGGAATTTTCAAGATTTCCATTGATGATCGCACAACGATCCATCCAAGTTCGTTTTAATTAATTTATCGATGGATAAACTCGCACTTCTTCATACTAGACGCTCTGGTATCATCTTGACGTCGACTGATACCTGCTGGGCCCATAACCTATTGGGATATGTAGAGTTGTGGAAGCCGAAGAAGTGAAGACATTGTAGATATAACTTATTTATTGATGTCGATCGTTTTGGCAATAAATCACTGCATCGCGGATCAAACATGTGTTCAGCGGATTATTTCATTTTAGAAGATGTGATGGACAGCATAACGTTAGGCGAGTGTACATAACAAAGTGAATACGATGCTTTATATAAGACTACGACACCCACAGGGTGGAAAAACGATCACGTGACAGTAATTAAAAACTCGATTACGGTTACGCAATAGGTCGGACCTGGAACCGGACAACCAACAATACAATGCGAGGTAAGTAAATTTATTCAAGATTATTTAAATAGAGAACCAGCTCTAACAAAATGAACCTACATGTTTACGTACATACAGTTCTCAACAGAAGTGATGGGACACCAGTGAAATTCGCAGAAATCGGACAAATGATGCTTTTTAAGAATAATTGTCGCTAATAACAGTGTATTTGAACATCAAATGGACAATTAACCAAACAATTTGCTTAAAATGATTAATCTCTTTAATTAAATAATTAAAAACTGAAAAACGCTGGTTTCAAGTGCGACAGAAGTTGTACACTTCCCAAATAAGCAAGTTATTATCACACACAAAATTAATTATGTACCTAAAGGTTCAGGTGATGTTACACAATGTCATACAGTTCAAAATAATACAAAAATACTAAAAGTAACCTCAGTTTTAAAATGGCCAGAAAATAAACGTGTTGAAACATGAAATTTGATGCTAAATGAAGTGGTACTTTTAAAATTGTTAGCTAAATTGCTAGAATTCACTGGAATAAGTCTATCAATTGTACAAATTATAAAAGCAGTGTTTAAAAAGAATGGTTTAGGTGAAAACATACCTGAAAGTACAGTACTGTAATTATTGGTGAGCAAGCTGAAAGGATTGTGATCAAGGATTCCAAGACAAACGCAAGTAATGCTTCTAAACTGTCTAAAATTGTTCAGGAATTTGATAGAATAAGTGTACAACTGCAAACCATATGCAAAGTTTTTTTTAAAGAAAAAGATGTTTGGCTTCCTTCACAAAGAAAACCGCATATCAATGAAGCTATAGTCCTTCCAAAGAAAGATTGGGCTGGGACCATGCCAATTACCACGTTTGAAGGGGTGCGCGGTTGCAGGTGCGCAGGCTATGACACGCAAAGACTGCTGCTACAAATCCAACTGTGCACCCCTTCAAAATCTGTAATGGGCATGGTTTTAGCTCAATCTTTCTTTGGAAGGACTATAGTAGTAGGACAAAATGGTTTAACTGTTTAATATCGACTGTTCAGTGCGCATGCTCAATAGTAGCGGTAGCAAGAGCTGGAGCGGTAGGCGCAAGTGGAACTTTTATGCAAAGGCGTCGGCTTGGGCGTCAGCTTGATCGCCTTGTCGACGCCCATCTGTCGTTCTTCTGTACGATTTCGACGTTTTTCAAGTAAAGAAAGGTAAAATGCATGAAATTTCACACATAATAAAGTAATCTCACATTAAATTCCAATCGGAAATGGTGTTTTCCCACCAAGCAGAAACTTATTGATGCGGAATTTTGGCAAATTTTCATTATCAAATCTTGCATATCAAATTTACTCGGCAAATATATTAAGCTAAACAAGACATTATTTATATATGCTCGATATATACGTTTACAGGGAGTCTACTGTCATGAAATTCCTGTAAATACTTAAAACGTTACGATTAATTTTCCAAAAATTCAACGTTTTTGAAAAATCATGAATTAAGTCATGATTATTTGCCAATTTATGTTTTTGATACCATTTCCGATTGGAATTTAATGTGAAATTTCATGCATCTTACCTTTCTTTACTTGAAAAACATCGAAATCGTACAGAAGAACGACAGATGGGCATCGACAAGGCAATCAAGTTGACGCCCAAGCCGACGCCTTTGCATAAAAGCTCCGCCTGCGCATACCGCTTCCGATCTTGCTACCATTGCGCATGCGCAGTAAACTGTCGATATTGTCCATTGATGAGATTTGATGGAGATTACAATGGTTTGGCTTGAAAAGCAACTGACTTTATTAACTATAGGTGGCGCTAAGCGTACAAACACCAACAAAACTTTTGGCGCGTGGATGGATTTATGCCCAGTTAACCATAACCGCAATACAAAAGTTCCAACACTGCATATGTATTTAACCCTTTGCACCCTATTGTTCTATTTCTTGACGTTGGATCTTCTTGAAGCGAAGGTTGCGTTTCAGTTTAGTTTGGGCAGATGCCCATTTTTCATCGACGTTGTTAATTTTTCCCAACTGACATCTCAAAAGCAATCTAACATGGAAATAAATTGAAATATTGCAAACAGAGGCTCGTAACCATCGTCAGGCCAAAATGACCCGGCTTCAATTGGAAACCGGGTTTCAATTGGAACCTGGATTGTATTTGGAAATTTACAGTAGTACATTATACTTCCTCACCTTGTTTCTATCACCGTTGTCACTGTTGTCGGTGATGACCGCTGGATCGGGACCCAGATCGGAGAACCAGACCCCGCTGTCGGAAGCCTCTCGGCGACCTCTGGCTCTTAAAGGTAAACGTCTTCGAGGTGCTTCATCCGCAACTGTTGTAGCTTCTTGTACATCTTCTGCTTCTGGGATTCCTGCTGCAGTTGTTGTCGTTGTCCTCCTCCTCACTTTTAACCTTTTCCTCGGAGTAACGGCTTCTACTGTCGTAGGCTCAGTTGTTGTTGCTGTTGTTGTTGTTGTTATTACTGTTCTAGTTGTTGCTGGAGGTGTTGGTTCAGCAGTAGTTGGTGGTGGTAGTGTGGTCTGCCCTGGTTTAATACCACTCAGTATCTGCTGGCTAACCTCATGCTGCATCTGCGGAGTCTCGGTGGGCTCATCGATACTCTTGCGCATCCATTTACTGGTACCGCTCAAGATCTGTCCAACCATGAAAGCCTCCAGTTCCTCGAAAGGAGGGTATGCAGTGGTCGTTGTTACGTTCAGTGGGTCAACAGTGGTGGCTTCAACTGGCAGATGAGCATCCTTCGTTGGAATCTGCCCGCTTAGGATCTGCGCCGCCACGAACGTGTTTATATCACCGTCCGCTTGCGGTCTGCCAGGGTCCTTGTTGGCCCTTTGAGGGGATGTCCTAGATGGGCTTACACCACTTAGGATCTGAGTGCTGATGCTTTCAGGGTCCATCGGAGGAGGGGTATCCACCGCGGAAGACTGCCTGATCCTCCTGCTTAACGCGACCGTATCCCGCTTCACCAACCGCGTCAGCGTTGTCAGATCCCCTGCATCGGTATAGTCAGGGGATTCAGTTGTTTGAACTGTTGATTGGTGGCTAACTCTCTTCCCTTTACGGAGACGTCTTCGTCGAGGTGGTGAACGGTGGTCCTCAACGTTAACGGTGCTCTCCGAAACGGTTTGATCTTGCGCGAACAGAACGTTAGGTTTGACGGTGTCCAGGAGTGAATATCTATGGAACACCCTCACATCCCTCGCTGGAAGGAATGAACTAGGCTGGGTGGATGATGGTGGCCTGATGGATGACACGGTCTTAACCTCGGAAGATTCAGCCGCTTCCGGAACGGCGGCCGAAGACGGCTTGCGGATCCTCAGACGCAATCTACCCCTGTGTGGTTTCTCCGGTTTCTTGGGCACCTCTTCTTCCTCCTGTGTAGTGGAGGAGGCTACATTAGATGTGTGATCGGAAAATGGCGTCGATTCCGTAGAGGTTGTGGTGCCGGCGGTCGTCGAAGTTGTCGTAGTTGTCGCTCTCCTCGTTATGGACACCGGTACCGGTACAGGCCTCGAGGTGGCTCTGGATGTTTCGATATTATGTCTGAAGGAGTTCGATGCCTGTTCGGTTTCGATGGATGGTGGTGGTGGTACTCTCGTTACAACTCTTCGAGGAGTGGTTGGCGGTGGTCTGGTGGTGACCAAAATCTCGTCCACTTCCAGAGTCTCGATGTCAGGACCGCGAAGGAGGTCTTCGACGAGTTCGTAATTCTTCCACCAATTGTCTCCCATCCTGCCCAGGCTACCATCGCCTCCACTATTTGACACCTCGGTTAAAACGAACGGCACCAGAAGACACAAGATGGTCCACTGCAAAAACAAAAAAATATTCTGTGTAAAATTGTCCGAAATGAACTATTGACTTCTTGCTTCATTGAGTAAACATATAAACCAAAAAACTTTTCATTGTGCAAATTGATGTGGGGTGGGGGAACACGATTTTTCGCGTTTCCAAAAGTGGTGTTCGTAAATTCGGCGCTGCTCAACGCCAGCAGGGGCCCTGATCACCGTAAAATTGGGCCTAATAGGTAGAAAGACGCTCTTTTATTTGCGGTATTGTTTGTAATGGTGCGTTTTATAGCGACCTGGGAAATAATTCGTGAATATTGGCTACTTTTGGTCATTTTTCCGATAGTACGCATTAGCTGGCAAATTACCGGAAGTGGATAATCAAAATCGGTTTGCAGATTAATTTTTTACGTGTTATTCCACATAGAACTGCGTCGCGCATTTTTGGATATCATCGGTAGAATTTTTGTTATAGGCGAAAAATTGGGTTTTCAAATTTTCAGTGCAAATACTTTTTGGCCCGTAACAAAATTTCTATCAATGTTATCCAAAAATGCGCGACGCAGTTCTCTGTGGAATAACACGCAAAATATTAATCTGCAAACCGATTTTTATTATCTACTTTCGGTAATTAGCCAGCTAATGCGTACTACCGGAAAAATGACCAAAAGTAGCCAATATTCACGAATTATTTCCCACGTCGCTATAAAACGCACAATTACAAACAATACGGCATATAAAAAAGCGTCTTTCTAACTATTTGGCCCAATTTTATGGTGATCAATGCCCCTGCTGGCCTTGAGCATCGCCGATTTTCTGAACACCAGTTTTAGAAGCTCGGAAAAACGTCATTCATCACCAACCACCCACCGACGCGCTTTGTTCCCCCTTAAGTTAATTGGTGTGTATTTTCCCATAATTTTACTTAGAGATTAGCCCTATGTGATATTATTTTCTAACAATTGTTGAAATGTGCAATCTTGAGTTGAGATCGACTCACTATAGTTAGACCAATTTTTGAAATTAGTCATGCTGAGGGCGTATTTTTTCGCCATTTTTGTACTGTGGCTATGTTGGAATAAAAATATATGTAGGTACATTAAAATTCATAAACTTAAAGAAGACAACATCATTACATTATTAAAAAACAACAGTATGTAATTAAAGGGAAAAAGGATTTGTTATAACCGAATAGTTCTTTATAACCGGGTTCTTCATGAATATCGCACAATGCGCTTTTCAAGGAACCACAAGTTTTGTTCGTTTTAACCGAGTTCGTTATAAACGAGGTTTACTGCACATCGAATTAAACCACGTGACATTTTAATTAAATTGCAACGGTCGTTTTTATCTAGACACTGACTGCTGTAATGGCGGCCAACGAAAGCTGAATAAAGGTGTGGATAACTAAAACCGGTTTCAGTTCTTCAGTTTTGTTTTTTATACTTCTACATCAAGTTCTATTATTTTATAGTACAGTGAAACCTGTCTACATTGAACGCCTACAGGACTGGTGAAAACGGGTGAAAAGTGTAAAATATAGAGAGGTGTTCAATTTATAAAGGCATGAAATTTCCTATGACTAACGTTTGGGACTGCTAAAAATCGTCCAATATAGACAGGTGTTCAATGTATCCAGGTGTTCAATGTGACAGGTTTCACTGTATACAGTACAGGCTCCGTAAAAATGTTTCACTATGAATAGCTGCCTTGTTTTGCCTGTTTTGCATGCTACCAAGGATGCTACCTTGTTCCAAATTGCTTCTAGGAATTACCACCAGGGGGAGCATGAGCTTTCTACTTTTCTCTATGCAGTCTCCCTGTGGACCAGCACCAATCACTTGCATTTGTGTCACACAGTTTAAAAATATATTGCCATTTTTAGACAAATCCTAACAATAACAGGATCAAATGCACCCAATAAGTGCTGAATTTCCCCATGTAGAGGGCGCACAGTTATCATATATTTTATCTAAAATGGATATTACAAAAAAAGGTATAGATGAAATGCAACGACGTCACGGATGACGTCACACGTTCGTTTGGCGTCACGCCCGCCATTTTTGAGCTAGGGAACACTGCACGGCCAAAAAAAAATTTTGGTATGTGATTGTGCTCCTAAAAGCATTCACATCTGTCGCTAAATATATGCAAATCCGTAAGAATTTAACTTCAAAATTGAGAATTCAAGTGGCACTCCTTTCTTCTGCGGAAGGGCGATTCACTTGTTTTCAGAGGGGTGCGTTCTCTCGATGGAA
>JAQIWR010001666.1:0-13025 GCA_034695945.1 Glomeris hexasticha
CTGGCAGCGCTTGGCAATGGCGGGTGGGGCGTGGCCAAACATGATACTCGCAGGCTATTGGTGTCATAGGCGTTTGCATCTCATTGATGTAAGCATAATGCCTACCGAGCTGGTTTTAGTTGTTGCACTGCATACTTGCAACATGTCTAATGCCATGTATGCAGCATGCATGCCATACGACTGCGATGTGCATGCTTGCAAAACATCCTTGCATATGTCTGTCTGCAGCAGGCATGCTGTATAGATGCACAAACATGTGGATGTTTCACTTGTAGTCTTACTGCATGCATGTGGCAGTTGTACAATATTTGTGCAGGGGAAATAAAGTATATTATGGTGTTATGCTGGAGCAATTTTTGCGTTGATTATATTGAGTAGGCTTATGGTGTTCTGAGTGAAATGGTCAAAGTCATCGATCAATAATTTTCGGGTGTTGATCCGAGATTTTGTGGTGGTGCAGAGCGGAAAATAAAATGCATGAAACGCAGGGAGAAAAAAAACAAGAATAAGTGGAGTGAAGTTTGTTTTTTTCTCCTGTTTTGCTCTTTTTCTTGTTGCCTGCATCGCTTATGTGCAAATTAAAGTTTTGCGATTGCAGTGCGAAACAAGTTGGTTGGTGGCAAACTCAATAACATGGCAGCTCAAAGGCGCTTATCGGGGATTTTCAGTGGCGGCAACATTGCACAAATTGACAAAAATATGGCTGCACAAAGTAATCTTTTCCACGAATATACGCTTTAATACGGCTTAGCTTTCGCAAAAATGCTCCACCAACAATACATCTCGTGATCTTGAAAACCATTCGCCTTGTAACAGCTTTTGTTTCATTTCCATAGTTGTCGTGCAGATTTTATTTCACCACTTGTTTTTAATATTTATGTTTGTACTTTGTGTATTTTTAAGTTTAAGGACACCTTCCTTACAATTAAAATCGTATTAGCAATTAGTGAAATTGCCTCATAATTAATCAACAACTGTTATGTCTTGATAACTAAGTTTAATTCTGGTGAGTCAACCAAAATAGTTACAACCTGTCTACGTAAAAGTGTGTGCTGAGCAGCCTAATGCTAAACGATACTAAGCTTACACAGGGTGTCAACTTTAGAAGTGACCTAGGACTGTTATTTGGAAGTGTTTAGATAGGCCTATAATAATATCACTTAAGTGAGAAATTGTAATGAGGGGTCAATAGGAAGTGCCCTATGCCCATCCCGAATATGGTATCAAACATGACCTTGAGTGCCCGTTTCAAGGTTATTCCATTTCTATCTCCTAAACCGCTACAGATAGACCACGTACTAGTTCCAATTTGAAAGTTGTAGCCCAACGTGAAAATAGTCTAATGAACCATGTTTCATAATTTCTGTGTACACAATGAATTTATTTGCATTTATCCCTATCCAGGGCTAGCCCAGTAGCAGCTTCCCTTCATGTGGTTTTCACTGCATGTCATTCATATTGATGAAGCTAGGTATATTAAATGCAGGTTCGGACACATGCAGAATAATGGACTTATAAATCCTGTGTATAATTACAGTAATTTTGAAACGTGGTTCATGTCAACAATTGCTGAAATGTTGAATCCATAGTTGATTTCCCAAGTACAGTTTAATGTTTATTTTCAAAATTTAGACCCTAGTACAGTACAGTACAGTACAGTACAGTACATACGTAACGGTTTTCATCTCTTGCTTAGATTTTTTTGCACAGTATGGAAGATGAGAATCGTCTGCGCTGTGCTTAAATAATTTTCTGTTCGCTTTCGTGCCATCACAGACCACTGCAATCACTTTGAATGCTACCGATTCCAAGTGCTTAATTGCTTGCCAAATGGTGTTAGAAATTTCTTCCAAGGTTGGGTTTCGAGACGAAAAATGGGTAGACACATACTTGAAAGACACCCCTCTAAAAACAGTACGCATGTGTGTTTCCAGCATTGGTTGTTATTCGAACTTTTCCTGGTTGAACATTTAAGTGTTGGCGTCCTCATTGTGTGAAAATCCAACTATATTCCCGGTGTGCTTATTGTATACACTGCTTTCCTTGATTTTCATGTTGTCAACGGATAAGACGACGCACTTATTTGAGTTTTCAGTTGTTGGTATATTGGCAACGTCCTACATACCTTTTAAGATATCGTCGTGAAATACAGTGGTGTGGTGGAAATTCACAATTTGTTTCCGGAAAGTTGACACCGATAGAAATATCAGGAAGCAGGATTTTCTTAGTTCCTTATAGGCTGATGAAGATTTCGATTAGAAGTAAGCAGCCCATTTCATGATTGTTGGATAACATTAGATACAATTTTTGTTTGTTGTACATGCCCTCTGCTGTTGTTGCAACATTATTTACATGGGATCATTGCTTGAATAATCTGTTGCAGCTTGTAGAAGTTCATTAAAGTGTTTGTCACACTCTTCGGTGAGAATATGTCCTCTTTGAATGTTCTTCTGCAGTGTTTTTTGAAGGCGGTCCAATTTCTTAGAAAGCAAGTAGCGCTTGTAGTTTTGCTTGCGAAATCATTCCTTATAGTCCGTCGATGACTTCACAACACACGTTCTGTTGGATTTTCGCTGACAAATTGCTTTATACTCTTGACGACATGAAGAACATCACTGTTCCATGGGTTTTCGTCCCACTTTGGGTAAAATCTTGATCGAGGAGAAAAGCAATACCGGACAGCCAGCACTTTAATTGAACATATGTTTCAAATTGCCGGCACTGCCAATACCAGCACATCGATTGTAAGTCTTCAACAATTCAAGAAGTCACAACCAATATTTTTTTGTAAGGGTGTGCACATTCCGTGTTTGTGATTTTTCTCTGATGAGCTGAAACATTCATGACAACAGAGCATTTGAGTGCTGATTGGGAAACTGGTAGTAATAATAATGGGGATTATCTAAGCAATCCTCCACATGCTTATCTTTGAAATCCCTCAGAGAAACTGTAATGTCCATTAAATCATTCACATGACATGTGTTTTGGTTTCATCAATTATGTTCTTATGAAGCCACCTTTAACAACCAGAGAAATGAGTACTTATACACACCATGACAGTAGTTTAAGTAGAGTATTTATATTTAGTTGCAGAAAATAGAATTATAAGTTATATATGTATACTTACGATATGTGACATCAACTTTCAGGGGTGTGATTAATTTCTTGCATATGATGACATTTCCCCCTTCCTGTTTGCGTTGCAGATTTTTCCGGTGATGGAACGTTTTTCAAATCTTCTTCCGCATAGACAAGCACAGACAAATCTCTACAGAAAGAGGCAAGGGTCCTTTCGGAAGCAATCATACAGTATTGTTCCATATTTCTAATCCCACGAATACTCCACCTATGTACACATATTGAACTAATAATGTAAATGTTAAAAAGCAGTGTAATAATTGCTATGGAAATTATACCTTCATCTTCACAGCACATTTCACAAAATCATCAATGATTGTGTTGTACGGCTTCTTCCTTTTAGTGTAGTTATTTCCTTGTTGGTGTTATCAATTTGCCTCCAGATTTCAATGTCTTTAGAATTTTTTCAACTGTGCTCTCACCCACACCACATAACTCTGCAGTTTTAATTATTGCCGCATTTCTTGAAGATATTTCCTGCCTTAGCTTGCTGTATGCATTTATTATTATTTGCTTTTCACGGCTTGTGTGCAATTTGCCACTGCTGTGTTTGTTATAATAATTATGGGAAGTCAAATCTGGGAAAAGTTATAGGGGTGCCACCACACCCTGCTTTTCATTGGGTAACTGTTTCGGTGGATGGGGGAGCATACCACGCCCACCTCAAAATTATTTCGTTTTTACATCCTGGGAAAGACTATAGTTGTGGCATATTTATTGTGGTTGTATGCTGTTCATGTATTCACTGCGGCACTGCTACGGCTTTTTGTCCTAGTGTTCACTGGAGGGCACTGCTTGTAGTCATTGTGTGTGTTGCAACTTACGTATCCTTGTGTCAACTGGTGGCACTGCTAGGCTTGTTCTGCAGTACTAGTGAACACTGGAGGGTGCTGCTAATAAGGAAGTTCGAGGGACGACTCAGTGTCTGGTGAAGGCGCTGCTAGGCAGTCCGGGAAGATGAGACCAGACCTGGGATTTTTTGGTATAGCAACATTATTCAATTATAGAAATAGTGCCTGTAGGCCAACTACCGTGAGTTTCAAGAAAGATTGCGGTCGGGAGTGCCCCGCTCCCGACCTGACTACTTCTTTGCTGGGGGTTTGGGTATTTGAGGCTTGCAGGTGCAAACCAATCATGACATCACTGGGTAGGGAGTGTTGCCAACCCTGCTACATTATCTCTCACAATGTATATGTTACCGACCGAGCTGCAACTTGTCCATGTCGTTGCGGATCCATGCAGATCGACTCGAAATAACCATTTCTCGGAATCGAAACAATGAAATTAATATTTTTTAGGTTAGTTAAGGATAGTTTGGTTAGGTTAGGTTAGGTTTTTTAATGTTACAACAGGTCAAATTACGTCACAAAGTCGATCCGCAACCACATGGCGGCTGTGACGGCCTGGACGGTAACATATATATTGATATATTTGCTGACAAGCAATTTTCCACGAAAATTAAAACACCGTGAAATGTACTTGCTCTATTTCGAAGGATGGAAAATTAATGTCACAACCGCGAAAATAAAGCCTCCGTGAAAGGTCACATGCCCGGGTTTCCGCGAAAATTCAGCCCCCGCGAAAATATTGGCTTTTAAAGTAGTCAATAATTGTAAAGTTCACTATGACATGACAGTGACACATGTGATAGCTGGGCTTTAGTGTAGTTGGGAAAATTCTACCAAACCATTACCATGCCATTAGCGTAGTCTAATTGTAACGCACTCATTATATATAACGTGTGCATCTACACGACATTCTCATTACTGCTTGTCCCAAGAAAGAAGACAGCACAAAGGTCAGAAATGTCACACTGGAATGAACTGGTCCATTACTTATAGTCCTTCCTAAGAACGATTGAGCTAGGACCATGCCAATTACCAATTTTTAAGGGGTGCACGGTTGCGCGTCATAGCCTGCGCACCTGCAACCGTTCACCCCTTCAAAATTGGTAATTGGCACGGTCCCAGCTCAATCTTTCTTTGGAAGGACTATAGAGGTGTCAAACAATAGTAATTGAATGTTGCTCTGCAGGTGTACACCAGAAACTGTTACCTAGTCCATTTCATTGTGACGTTTCTCAGTTCGTACTGCCGTCTTTCTTGAAACGAGCAGTAATAACGTCCACTATCTTCTTTAGTCTAAATGAAACACTAGCTGGAATTATACCTTACAATAACTTATTATGCAAAAAGCTTGTGAGGTACTTCATAGTCCAGAAAAATCAATATCTTCTCAAAAAATCTTTAATAACCACTAGATTCCAGCCAACATATGTTTCAACAGTAATGTCCTGTGCCTCTCACTAGAGTTGACACTCCAATCCTCCTAGCCCCTCTCCAATTAAACAGGAAAAATGGAATGGACGGGGGTGCTCAGTGCAGGCGCGTTTGCAGATACGCAATTGGCACGTTACTGAACACCCCGGGCCTCTCCATTCCATTTTTCCCATTTAATAAGGGGGGGGGCTAGGAGGAGAATAGAGTGTCAACTCTGGTGAAAAGCACAGTGCTGTCATCAGGGCAATGTCAATACAGGCTGAAATTATACCATGGTATGCCGATTTAGTTGTTCTACATGCTTGTGAAATGATCCCTCGCACAATGCTTATTGTATTGCTCACTGTTGTTTCCACTGGAATAACAGTCGGCAATTCAGTCCCTTATTTGGCACAACTCGGTGACGGAGATGTAGTAGGGTGGCGAGCACACTGGACGGACAGTGCTCTGGCGCGCTACGCGGGATCTGCATTTTTGTATCACCCGCTGTAGATTTGGCAGAGCAATATTTCTCTATAATCTTTGCTCGCACTATATGCACCATCAACTAATTCAGAAAGTTTCTTCGCATATCAGCTAATGCATATATTTGTAACTGCGGGGGTGCGAATGAAATGAATTGGCATAGTATATAGAAGGACGAAGATGAGTTGGTGAAGGAATGAAAAATGTCAAACGAGGCCTTATGTGATTACGTGAAGTAGGTTGAGAGCCACCGCCCTTGCTGCCAGTTGGCTTTCCATATGTACACTATATGCCCATAGGAACGTGCAAATGTGTGCCATGTAGCGATAAATGACTATTAAATAAGGAAAGGCAAAGAGAAATGGTTTATTGGAGATGATGCCGCGCCCTGATCACTACTTGGGTGTGGCCCAGGCGTTTATTGAAGCCTTCCCAAAAATGATGATCATCATGATTCCAGGCATTAGAGTGTCTCTTCTCTCTTTGCACAACGTTCGTTCACCTTATTCTTATATAGCTTCCCTGCCATGCTTCCTTTTAAGTGAAATTATTTTTTTTGTGGCTACTTCTTTACAATTATGAGCCATGAAGCTCACTCACTAACTGGGGACACATGTGACCTATAAATTTATGCTAATCTAACTCGGATGACGGAAATCCAAATTGTCTGTCGGAATATCACAGAGAACAAAGCATTGTAAGTTGTGAGTTTTTGCGTTTAGAGTTCAATGGAGGGGAATTTGAAGACAAGTTTTCAGTGTACTAATATGCTATGAAATTAAAAACAAAGACGTTAAAGTTTAATGTTTTCCTTATATATCTTGTTGGACTTCAGTTTATTAATGGTAAATTCCGTGTAATTACTGCCCTATTTATTATAAAACACATAAATTTCCTCATACTTATAAAGAATTTAAGTTAACCAATTAAATATTTGAACCTTGGATTTAAATTAATGCAAAACTAAATTATAAAATAAATTATTATTATTATATTGTCAAACTGTTGGCATGATTTGCAATGTGAGATCACAACCATATTCACAATATTGTCAACAGAAATGACACTTTAATCAGACTACCATGTATTATTACGTGTCTTAGATATGCTAACTATTGTAATGTATTCATATATCGGGACACTATGTTTCTCTATTCTGTAGTCACAGGCAAAGTTCATGCCCTGCTATTACTCTCTGAAATTAATTTCCGAGTTCCGTCGAAGACGCGATCGTTCGATACGTTTATTGTAACCAATTCGTTCAGTGTGATGTCTCGTTTGTGCCGCCAATATAGTATGTTAAACCGAAAGATCGATATTTTCGGAATGTCGCGTACCGCGTTCAAGAAAGAACTACGTGAGATGCTTATGTGACGATGTTATTTATTTTACATTATATTTATGACAAGCATTAACTTTTTGGTGTTTTCTTTTATTTTCTGTATACCTGCTGATAAGGCTGTTCACTCCTTGAAGGCTTAACGCTGTTGGGTGGCAGCCTCCAGCCTCCAGCCTCCTTCTGGAGAATAAAGAGATTATTATTATTATTATTTATAAAATAAAGATATTATTTTCATTGTATAAAAATATGTTATGGTTTTTCTGGAGGCAAAATGGGGAAAAAATGATATTTGTGTTAAAATATGTTTTGCTTTCAAATCTAACAATTGGGTTAATTACCATGCAATTAAAAGATTAATGCATTTCCTGAATTCACTTCTGTGACAGTTTATTCTGCAGTTTGTATATGTAATATATGGGAACATAATGTGGGAATCATATCACTTTAAAGCCTGCATGTTTGCTTGTGAATATATTTTTAAGTGGATCTCATTTCGTTGGATTCATAGGCACGTAGTGGTCTGATTTCATTTTAGCACAAAGTTGTTTGCTCGTCCTCCACTTCAGCTATTTACATTTTTTCCGAGCAAGAATTTAGTTTAACGAGCAATATAACATAGGAAGTTATGTATAACAGTAATTACAGTTATTTTTTGTTACATAAAACTAATCTCAGTATATTATAATTTTTAAGTGGTCCTTATAATCCTTCCCTCAGGCTTTATATTGACTGGTTGACGACTTTGACTAGTCACATACCCATTATAAACTATCTGCAGGTTCTGTTATATTTTAAATTGCGTGCATAAATTTCTATTTAAGTATAAGTATTCATTTTGAATTGCAGGCAGGAATTGTATTTATGAAATAAATTTAACCTTACCATTTAACGGATATTTATAAAACAAATATTTAACATTTTTCAAATTAAAATATTAATATTGTCCAGATAAGTTTTTTTGTGTTAAAGGTGAACTGACACGGTTTTGTAAGGTACTCTGAAACTTAAACTACCTGAAGAAAAGTCACGAAGAAAGTCAGTGGTGCAATGAAATCTCTGCCTACAATTTTCTATACAAATTTTTTTGGCCGTGCAGTGTCCCTTTAAGAGTCCTGTTATAGTCTATCCCAGTCCAAGATGTCGGCAAATGCAGCTGTGTGGCAGTGAATCCCCCTCCCCTTAGGATGAAAGTAGACTCGTCGGCATCAAAGAACACCTGCACCAGCAAGTCTATTTTCATCCTAAGGAGAGGGGGCCACACCCGCGCGGATTCGTGAAACCGGAAGTGCGCCCCCATTGGCTGCATGTGGTTTGACATCATGGTTGGTCTGGGGAAGTGGAAACTCCATGCATTATCAGTCTGGTGAGGAAGTTTTCCCTTAAAAATATTTAAGAAACGTTTCAATTTTGGTTTTACAGGCCGTTTTCATCTAAAAACATGCAAAATAACGTATGAAATTGCTTTATCGCTAAGACGGTAGCAGAAGAAGGAAACTTGCAGCGCAACGTATTGCGCCGCAATATTGCCAAAGGCGTTAACCCTAAAATCTTGCGCTGCGATTTCTCTCATGCTAGATAGTTGCGCACCGCGGCGATGAGTATCAAATCTTCGCTAAAATACGGATAAATGGCTTGATTTGAAGATCTGTGAACAAAAACGAAGGTGGATTGCAACTAATTTTGCATGGGTTAGTCATTTTTGACGCGATTTGCGAGTAAACGGCACAAAAGAAAATTCGAAGCGGACCAACCATGACGTCACCGAGTCATGCCGCCATATTGGGGGCGGGGCTACAGCCCAATCCGCGCTACCTAGTCCCCCTACTATCTACTTACATTGAATGGCGGTTTGTCAAGATGGCGGCGCCCAGTGCGCCGCTCGACGCTCGTGGCCTAGCCTATTGAATTGCCAAACTCTCAAGGAGATTAAAAATATCGAAAATTGCCCTGTCAGGTTACCTTTAATAGTCTAACATTAGCAGTATTTTCTTACTAAATAATAGGAAAAGTGTTGATCACAATCCTTGAAAATAGTTATAAAGAAAAACAAGTTCGCAATAACCCTTAATAGAAAGCTGGGTTTGCATGGTAAAGGTTACAAACTGACTTTTATTTTGAATAAACAAATTTTTTAATATGTTAATTGACGTGCAGATAAAAATTGCAGCTCATAAAGCTGTGATCCAAGATGTCAGCTACATAATTTTCTATCCCATGATGTAGTGCAAAATCATGTGCTGCAAGAGCTCCATGCACTACGTATAATCTTAAAATTGCAATAACGTGACAATAATATTGTGGTGGTAAGATACAAATACTGCTAAACAAAATTTCACCCTAGCATCAATATAATGCCACAATAAAATGCTTTGATAAGACATACACAAATATATATCAGAAAGGTCCACTTTGTAAATTTTGGCCCCCATGTCCCCAGCAGTATATTTCCATGTAGGTGTTACCTTGGATTTACGTTAATGATCGGGTCATTTATTCCACCTGTACAATTTCCAGGTAAGATAAAATTTTTGGGAAACTCGTAGATGAGTATATTCAGAAAGGGATAATTCGGAAATATAAATCACCTTAGGCTGTGAATATAGTGATAGTGGTTACTAAGGATGGAACCATTAGACCATGTGTGGACTTTAGGGAATTAAATGCTCGCATTGTAGCGGATCAGTTTCCCATGCAGAATGTAGAGGACATTTTCATGAGATTAGGGAAGGCCAAATACTTTACACTCATCGATTCGGAAAAAGGATTTCTTCAAAAATTGATATCTGAAATAGATAGAAAAAAGACAGCTTTCTATACTCACAAGGGACCTTATGAGTTTCATGTAATGCCATTTGGAGTTAGAAATAGCCCTGCGACATTTCAAAGGTTTATAGATGAAAAACTAGAGGTAATAATTATAGGAAGTTCGTTAAAGGGTTTATTGATGACTTACTAATTTTTCAGAGACCATAGTGGATCACCCCAACACATTGAGGATTTGCGTTAAAAAAGTGAAATATTTGGGACATAGCACCTCCCCAGGTCATGTGCGACCCAATCCTGATAAAATAGCTGCTATCAGAGAGTTTCCAGTGCCTAAGAGAGTTAAGAATCTTCAACAGTTTCTCGGATTAGCTGGTTACCACAGAAGATAAATACAAAATTATTCCGAAATGAGCAAACCATTAACTTGATTGTTGGGGAAAGATGTTCCATGGGAATGGGTGACCATCAAATAAGGGCGTTTGAGTCAGTCAAAGAGGCCCTTATTAATACCATGGTAACTGACCTTCCTGAGCTGAATAAACCCTTCGCCATCCCAACTGAAACATCAGGAATTGGACTGGGTCTATCCCCTTACAAGAGAAAGGTGAGGGGAAAATGCAGCATTGCAACCTATCTACTTTGTCAGTAGGGGACTTACCAAAGCGGAAGCGAATTACAATGTGACTGAGCTAGAATGCTTAGCAGTTATTTAGGCGAAAAAAGTTCAAAAACTATTTTGAGTATATCCATTTTACAGTGAAAACCGACCACCAGGCCTTAAGTCGTTACAAACATCAAAAAAGCCAAGTGGAAGGTCACCGAGATGGTCCTTGCAATTACAAGGTATGGACTATTCAGTAAATTACCGAAAAGGTATTGCCAACAATGCGGCTGATGCCCTATCGAGAAACACCATTGGCGAAACCCTGGGGGACTCAAGGGATGTTGAAAGTGATGTGGGGGAATATCGGGCAACTGTCTGGTAGGGGGGTTGTAAAACAGGTAGCGTCACTGGCTCTCGATTATTACCCTACCCATGTTGAGTTTGCGCAGGCTCAAATGGGAGATCCTGAGTTGGGACCAGTGAGAAAGTATCTTGAGCACGACGTTCTCCCTCCTAATTCAAAAGATGCAAAGAGGGTGTTCAAGCTTGCAAGAGACTGCTGCTTGGATGACAATTTACTCTGTAGATTTGTATCATCCCCAAATGTACTTAATGACTCAAGGCGATGTGATGAAAATCCCCAAGAGGTAAAAGATGAGTCAAGTTAAGCATTGAAAATCGTAGTACCCAAGAACCTGCGATTTTTGGTGATCAGACGGTTTCATGATCCCCCATGGCAGGCCACCTGGGAACGTTTAAGACATATGAGCATGTAGCGAGAAACCATACCTGAGTAGGGATTAATTTCCCTTGGGGTCTTTCATGGGAGTGAATTGGTGTAAACTTTGTGGGTCCCCTTTCACGAAGCAAGCGGGGAAATACCTGTATCTTTGCAGCAGTGGATTACTTTTCCAAATATGTGGTGCTGTTTGAGATGAAGTCTTCCAAAACTCTGCTTATGAGTGAAAACTTATACCGAATGTGTTGTAAATTGGGATTTCCCAATGAAATTTTGAGTGACTATGGTCCACAATTTGTGTCTGACACGTATAACACAATGTGGAAATTATTGGGGATCAAGTTGAGACATACGACTCCTTACCACCTACATTAGAATTTAACGGAAAGTGCAAATAGGGTGTTATGAACAATGTTGAGGTTTTATGCGCATAGACACCAGACTAACTGGGATGTGAGATTACCTGAATTAGAAATTGCAATAAGCACTGCAAAAAGCGAAGCAACTGGGCTTGGGCTTGTGAAATTATGTTTTGGCAAATGTTGAAGTATCTTTCAACGCTCCAACGTGAAAACTGGGAGACAGTTGGGACCTCAACAGACCAAGAAATCATTCCTTTTACTTAGTTTTTGAGGCAGAGGTTGGAACGCAGTTGTTTTTGTAAAGGACAATCTGGTAAAAGCGAAAGAGAAACAAAAAGTGTATTATGACAAGAGGCATAGAGAGAGGCCTTTTAAAGCGGGTGATTTAGTCTGGAAAGAGGTACATGTACTATTGGATGCGACTAAACACTTTGCAGCAAAATTAGCTCCTCGCAGAGATGGTCCATTTGAAATCATCAAAATGGTCTCTGAAAATGTAGCTATACTTCAAGATGATACCAATAATTTTGAATTTGGACCTGTTAATGTCGTACATTTAACTCCTTACCATAAACCAGTGTTGGAGAGCCTAGTCATGCCCGAACCATTAAAATTGGACAGAGGTAAAGGCAAACGTGGCGGTGAAGAGCATAATATTCGCCCAGATTCCGAGCGAAAGATGTGATAGTTCCTTGCAAATTCTGGAGGAAATGGTTCACCCCAAAACAATTCTCCTGGTCGGTTGGTCTATTGGGGGTTAGAAATACAACAATTATTAGGAAAATGCGGATATTTGTATATACTGATTCCATTTTGCGATACCACCCAATTCCTATAGGTTAGCTTTGGTCTGTGGTGTAGATAGCCCAGATCAGGATGACCAACGTGCTTCTGTGCATTGTCTCCCGTTGGAACATTGCGATTCCTATTTATGGTGTAATTCTGAAATTATGGTTAGAATTTATGCAAGCAATTGGTCGGATTCATAGAAATGATGGACCTTATGGCAAAATCTTAATAATTAAACCTTATATGGTTTATATACCTATATACAGGGTGCGGCAGAATGACTTCCCCCTTTGGGAAGGCTGTAGCTAATGATAGGTTGGAGTACAGCAATGAGGATTTTGCTGTCATGCAATTGTCATGCAGTTTTTAATAAGAACAATGGTTTGGGAAACGCGAGCATTGCGCTTTTGTTTATCAGCAGTTTTTTAATCGGAAACCTACGGCATCCTGTAGATCAAGAGCAAAGTTATGCGGAATATTTATCTGCGAACCGAAATTTTAATTAACTAGTCAAAAACAAAAGCGCACTGGTCTCCTGTTT
>JAQIWR010001667.1:0-13021 GCA_034695945.1 Glomeris hexasticha
ACATTTTGTTGCACCACTTGCTTTCTTTGTGACTTTTCTTCAGGTAGTTAAAGTTTCAGGGTACCTTACAAAACCGTACGTGTCAGTTCATCTTTAAAATACCAAACATTTCCATTCAAAGTTCCCACACAGTTAGCATTATTTTAGGTGTGTGGGAACTACCAAAAACCAAATGTTGATAGCAATGAAAATTCAGAGCACAGCCAAGGAGTTTAAGAAGATGAAGAATAAAAGATAGAGGGACAAGAGAGAAAATGAGGAGCAGGCAAGCAGTTGATCCGCACGGTTGGTTTCCTTGCAGCGCGGTTTGTGCAGAGTGTGGACTTGGTCTACTTGGTCGACAGTCCCCACCCCACTACCCTACACAACCCTACAGCGATTGTCTGAGAGCACGTGACTGCCGGCAACCAATCGAGCACGTGGTGCAAGCTTATAAAAGGCGGAAACGTCAATGAAACAAGCATTTAGAGCGAGAGAGGCAACCGAGCTCTTTGTGTATAGTATTGATCCCACAGTTTCAGCAGCACACCCCCCAACATCACATGGAAAAGGGAACTCATGGTTTGCACGCTCTTAATTCGGATATCATTTGAACATCGCCGCCTTCGGATTTCCCAACAAAAACCGAGATTCGTAGTCACCGAATGACGGTGAGAACCATTTTTATCATGTTTATATAGGCTACATTTAACACTGCAGCTAGTTTGGAAAATTCAAACATCAAAATGTCTAGATTGAATTAAAAGCAAAGTATGGATAATCCGATTTTAGTGACAACTGTCAAAAATATTAATGAAATGGAAGAGGTGGTTCAATTGAAGAAATCTGTTATTTGTTCAATATTGTGGAAAAGCAAGCAATATACCTAGAACTCGTGTGACCCATGACAGGTGTGACAGGTGAACAATAGAATACAGGGGAAAAATTATCGATTAAGTTTTAGGTAAACAACCTGCATTGATACATAGGAAATCCCATACTGTTGGAGAATAATTCAAGTTTAATGGCAGCAAAATATTGAACTTTTTACAATAATTAATGTCTTGTAAACTAGTGCACTAATTTCCCCTAAATCTTATGAGTTGACGAGTAATTACAAATGTTTTGTAAAGTACTATGTGCAATATTTAAATTGTTAATTACAATAACCATTACGTTGTGGGCACCACTTTTTTTAGAAATTTCAAAACTGTAGTTTTGTCAGCTATAGACAACAATACTTAAACGTGTTACTTGATGTCAATATGCGCTCAAATTTCATTGTAAATACATTATATACCATCAGCTACAAACTGTTCATTGTTTAATGTCTGCTGCTGCTACTGAACGGCTATTGTAAAACTGCAATTAAAAGTAAAGTGTAATCTGGAAAAAGTCATATGCATGGCGAATGGGACACAAAAGACTGTTTGTAACATAGTTCAGTCAGGCACACTGATTAAGATCATAAATACTTCAATAGATACTATTTATTATGAAGATAGTGTGTTAAATATTTATGTTACAACCACATAAACAATTACTGGACCCCTACATATATAACACCATGACAAACATGAAAATGACGCCAAGGAACAAGCATATGTATATTGCAAGAAAATAACAAACAATTTAATTACATTTAGGCCTACTACTGGAAAAATAAGCAGTAAATGCAGAGCAATTATATTGTAAAAATGAAGGTACTATACGTGCATAGTTGTAAAAACAGTGGTCCCTGTAAACCCCTGCAAAATATAAATAATGGGTATTGAAATTTCCTACAAAATATAATATATTGCAAATATATTGTAATCCTGCAAGTTGTACACTGAGTTCACACTAATGATGAAGTCTGTTTACAGCATGTCAGCATGTGAACCTTGAATGGCTTCATATAGCTCTAGCTTCACAAAGCATGTGCTGCCACCTACATGCTCCATAAGAGACAAAACTGAATTGCATGCTGGTTAATAAGTTTAAACATAAATGTGAATTTCCATTCGTTGAGAAATTAAAAATATGAAATGTTTTATTGTTATTTCCAGAATTTTGGTAATTTTTGTGACAAAATGTTTGTAACATCATTCATGGACAGTCATTTAGTTCTCAATGGAGGCATTTTTGAATGTTGCATGCACTTTTGAACATTAATTTACTTCAAATAACGAAGCATAATGAGTTGATTTCAGCTCATTGAATAATTAATTGTGAAATAATGAGACTGCTGTGAGCAAGTGTTGTATATTACATGGAAAGTGGGCGTATTTTCCACGTTATTAACTTTGAAGACAAGAAATTTGCTAGCAAAGTTTATTGCGGGCGTTTTGTCACTTTTTGGAGGGCGCCATTTTCTCCCACGGCATTACTCAACATTTTCAGGCTGTATCTAAAGTGGAGGAACAGGTGCTTGTCGAGCTGCGGGGCATTAATCACCATTTTTGATAGGTTCCTTCGGCACAATCTTTATACATTTCTGCACAAGGGCGTCCAGAAAAATAAAACTTCTCCTATTATAACTCTATATATACATTCATGCATAGAGCGTGCGTAGGAAGAATTTATAGATTTCACACGAGCCAACAACCTCTTCAAGATATATAAAATTAAAACCCCTTGTATGCGACCAAAGAGAAAAGCGTGTGACAAATTTTAAATAGCAATTGCCAACATCTCATTATGAATTCCTGATTAAATTCGTCTCAAATCGCAGATCCAGTTATATACGAGCTGTTTGCTTGCAACACAACCTTTCTTCAACAAACAAAAAAGTTTTCCTGTCATAACAAAAAAATCTCCCCAAAACGTTTTGGTGAGAAAAGCAAGTAAAAGAGGGAAACAAGTTCCAAAAACTCCACTAGACAATAATGGCCCAGCTCAGCACAAAATTCACTTCATGGCTCTTAATTGGTTTAATTGAATGAAGCAAACTTCAGAAATTACTAGATCATGGGTGCATGGGGACTAACCAGTCTGATATAGTAGTTTAATTTCTAAGGAAACTATTAATATATATGTATATTTCGTTATATATTAATTACAAGAAAGTTGTAAACAAGTTCCCTCCCCTTTGCAGACTAATCATATAATTAGGCTGCATGTATTTCCCAAACATTTTTTGGATACATTTTTCTTTCATGTTTCAAGGTTGAAAGTCATAAAAGAAGTCATAGATTGCTGTTTTCAATTCTGCAAGAGACTTTGTGGCCACAGTGAACATTGTAGTAATTGCACAGCTAGATATCATTTTAGGAAAAATTACATTTCAAAGCATAAATTCGAGGTTTTAGTAAATTGCCTGTATACATACATACATACATGGCGAATCTACTGCATACAAGCAATTTGTATTACAGCATGAGAAAATTTGAATTTTCTGCAAAATGAGTATAATTTATATCTCGGCATTCAGCATTGATTTTTGTTTTGTTAATGGCCATGTTTCATTATCTTTCTTTGAATGCATGTGACATGAATGATGTTATCCTATTGACTGTTGAAGGTTTGCGTGCAAGAAGCACATGCCCAACAGCGAAATTCATATTAGTGCTGCCACCTACCGAGAAATAAAATCAATGCTGAAACCCTATTTTTTTCCACCAAAAATCCTATTATTCTATATCTTGATAATTTCATATTTTTACTGATGGAAAATCTTATGTCTTCCATCATGCAGGGTTCTTCCAAAAATTGGATAGACCTTCAAGTATACTCATTGAAGCTACTGACACAACGTTCAGAAGCCATCATCATCAATGAAGGGCACAACTAGGACGTTGGGTGCTGCTGGAGGAAACGCCCACAAACCACCACCACCATTACCACCACCATCAACACAATCAAAACAGAAGACAAAATGTGGCAACTCATAATCTTCCGACCGATCAAAGACTCGGAAATATGATGTCATCGAGCCATGATGCCACGTGACACATGAAAACAAATGTTAGAACAGATGATTTCCACCAATTGTCATTAAATCAGCTGATGGAGCGTGGAGTGACTCTGAGGAGAGCTTTTGTGCTCACTGTGTTAATGTGTGGAACAGCGTGTTACGTTGTTTTCATTTATGAAACTCATTTCTGTGGTCCTGGACCTGGTGGTGGTCGTGGTTGTGATGTTAGTAGAAGAGGGCAGCAGAAGTCGTTTGGACTGAAATTGGAGGAGAAAAAAGTTGGGACAGCGCGAGGAGGCACATCAACTTTTCTTATATCCGGTTTTGGGAAAAAAGAGAGTAGCAAGAGCCAGAAATTGAGAAGAAAATTGCCGGACCGCGTGGCCGAATGGCTAGCAAATGAAGTGTTTTTTGATTATAGTAATGATGATAATAATAACAAGGCGGTCGATGGTATCGCTCAAGGTGCTCCTGCACCACTCAAAACTTCAAAACCTCTCGGAGCTCGCCATTGGAGGACCAAGTTGAGAAATGAAATTCGACAAATGGCGCCGGTTAAGGTAATTTACTTTCTTCCAAAATCCTCATTTCGCATGCAGATTAATAACACAGGCATATTATCACACGGGTACTTGGAAATATATATAGATAGGCACGTCCACTTAATTAATTCTTCAAAACTTCCTCATTCATGCACACCTAAAACACCTTGAATGTATCCTGTATATATTCTGGAACAAAGCAGTTGACTTAAATTATATTCAAAATTTCAAAGCATTATTTAATGTGCAATGAAAATTAAGTTTGTAATAAATAGTCGATGGAGTTTCATTTCAAATCAATCATGCACACATTTAAGGTATTTTTTCACCTTGCCTAATAGGTCGGCTAACATAGGCAAACCTCCTAACTTAATTACCCCGTTCTTAAGTTTAACTGAAAGTGCTATTAATTTTTTCACTAATTTCCACAGAGATTTTATTCAAATACTTGCTTTATTGATTTTTCTTTGTTTAGGTAAGTTTCAGATTGGATACAAGCCCTTGTCAGTTCACATTTTTTAATCTCCTGAATGTTATTAGCAGCTACTGAAAAACCTTGAAGCCTTGGCGATTTATATTAGAGCAATGCAAACTTTAATTGTTATTATTTCAATCATTAAACGGTTGATTAACCCTGTAATATTCATCAAAAATTGAACATTTGCTAATAAGTACTTACATACTTATTACTTAGCACTAGACCAATGTGAAGATTATAAAACTGGCAGCATTTTCTTACAAATTGGTCTATATAGCTGCTACATGTTCAACTATTTTTCAATCGGCCTGTGTATTATAAAAAGAAAAATATAATTGACCAGAGTGGTCATTTTGAATTGACAGCTGCAAGATTCGGAGGATGGAAGTGGTGGAGGTTTGCAGACGCCATTGGGACACTCATTATATTCGAGTATTTCGTACGACGAGACAGAATCAGAAGATCTGGTTGGGGAAGAAGACAAGAAGGATGAACGTCTGTTAAATGGGACAGGACAGTCGTTGAAAATTCGACGTCTACCTCAGGCACTTATTGTCGGCGTGAAAAAAGGGGGAACAAGAGCCCTGCTGGAGTTCCTTAGGCTTCATCCAGACGTAAGGGCAGTTGGTCCAGAAACACATTTCTTTGACCGCCATTACGACAAGGGCCTCAACTGGTACAGGTAGGCATCATCTTTCATTTCAAATATGTCCTTCATTCAAAACTTGCACAAAAAATACACAACTTCTCATGTTTCTGAAGGACACGTGTCCACAAAGACTTGCTCTAAAACAAGGTGTAAAATGAGACTTCACTATTGATTTACTTATCTACACGAGTTACTTGACACTATATACTATTCGCTTGCAATTTGTGATGACATGCCTTGAATTTTCTATATACCGGCCATTTGAAGTTTAGCGACCTCTGTTGGCAGAATGAGAACTCGGCATATATATATATTGGGGATATCAACATTCTTAGTAATGTTAAGCATGTTGCTTTAAGGAATTGTTTGCTCATGGTTCTAAATTTGCAATTCAAGCTGACATCACTAGAAGGAATTAACAGCACAAACAACACGCATTCAGATATCCTACCTATATACATATGTGTCCTATTCGCAAAGAAAACCATAAATTGTTGAAAAGGCACTTGGGAACAAATCATGAAAAAAGACACTTGATGTAAACAAATACATATAAAGCAATTGACCAATTCAATAAAATAGATTTTACTTTGGAAGTTAAGTACAGTATATTTAAGAGTGTATACTGACATTGTATTTTTTCACCTCACTCGAGGTCTGCTAGCATAAGGTGAACCTCCTAACTTAATTACCCCGTTCATAAATGATACACTTACTTTCTTGTCAGTTCACCTTTAAATATGTAGTAGTATTTGAAAAACACTTTCATGTTATGGTATCACTTACACCAAAATATTATAAAAGCACCTATTACATATTATAGGTCTTATTTAGTTGAAAGTGAGTTTTAACCATATGAATTCTAGAAAAGAAAACAACAAACTTTTTATCACATTCCCTTCTGGCAACTGGGAAGTTTCCAAATCACACAACGATTTCGTGATCCATCTTATCAGCAGTATTACTGCCATTGTTGCAATATCAAGGAAGGAACGCCCGTGGCATTCGGAATTTTGCACAATACACCAGCTATGTGACAATTTCTATTGGCGCTCTTCGTTATATACGTTTGTGTAGGTGAAATTCCAAGAAAAGTAGTCCGGAAAACGTTTCCCCCATTTTCAATGTGCTTCGCCTTTTCAGACTTTTCAGAAGGTGTGTGTGTATGTGAGAGGAGAGTGAAAGTGAAAAGAAGAAAAAAGTTTGAACGTTAATCGACGCTGTATCTGAAGTGTACAATTCCCCAGAAGGGAAGCATTGCTGTTACACACACTATACTGCAATGACTAAAAGTGTAAATGACATCAAACACGGTCATGAAGTAGGAGCATACAAACATAGGTCTTTTGTGTGCTGGTTTATCTGCTTGAACGATTTCCGTGAGGTCGGAGTGAAAAGGAAAAGGGGGTCCAAGTCAGGGGGTAAAACGACGAAAAATTCAATACCTCTACACCCTACAGTATAGTATTTATTACGTGACATGTGTCTGAAAGGAAATGAGAATATACTTCTGAAAAATTACTATTTTTTACATTAAAGTTCTACTAATGAATCCCTTCAAAATATATTTTCTTCCCTTTTGGCAAATTTCCTTTTTACATTTGGGGGTATACTTTTTATTGATAGTGAATAGACAGCATTTTTTGTAATCCCAGTTTCATTTTATCAAATCAGTATATGAAATGACCGCATGTTGTGCAGTCTTTTCTTCGAAATATAATTCCGAGCAAGCTTTCTGCATGTAAAGGCAAAATTGATCCTGACAAAATCGATATCCTGTCAAATTTGATATAAATTGAGCATAAACAATGCAAATTAAGAAACTGTATATTGCAGATAACTGATGCATATATTAATCGGTATGGCATATTCAGATTGAAATTGAGACATGTATATCGACTTTCAATGAAGGAACCTTAATTATTCCTCCAAAATGACTGCGATTTTTTTCTCAAGAAACAGGACAATAAATCCAAAATTAAATATAGCATTTATTATTCAGACTTATATACGAAGATTTCAATTTAAAAAATCTATAAGACTTAATTGTCAGATGTCCAACAGTGCACAATTATTACGGAGTCATGATGTCATTCGGAATAATTTGGGTTTGTACAGACTATATCCAAAATGCCTGTGCTAATTGCAATACTTGAATTGAGCCTAATGCTGATGTCAAGGTTGCGTATTGAAGAAAATTAATTAACAACATATATTTTTTGTGTAATATACCAAGCATCTAAATGTATTGGCAAGTTCCCCTCCCTGTATAATCCCATGAGACGTGTGAGCTATAGGAAAAGAAAGGAAAAGCTGGGTTTCTCAGTGTGACGATTCACAGAATGACTGATTGTTGGTCACCGAGGAGATGTCGCATACACAGCATACTGACTTGATTGTGGAAGCTGGACCAACCTTGCTTGGGTACATATTTTTTCCCTCTCATTCTTAACAAAAAAGAGAATGGGACCCAACCATACATAACCCCAACCACCGAATGCAACGCATGGTTGGTCAGTTTAGACTTCAGAAGGATAAAGAGGGAGAGAAGTCCATTCAACTCGCTGCCATTGCTCCTATCCTTACAATATATATATACGTTTTGTATGGAAAAATTACTTGATTTATTCCCAACTTTTAAATTCAGACCGTTTATATGTAGGCAGGCCTAACGTATAACCAACAATAGGTTTCAAGTTTTTTATTAACATATCGAGCATATGGATCTCGCTTTTCTTGCTGCTCATCCAGCACATGTTTAACCGTTCACTGACATGAATGTATAGTATTTATGAGTTTTATACCCTCGTTCATTTAATCATGAGTCTATAGGTGAAATCTTAATACAAATTTCTGTGAATTAATTGAGAATTTTTAATGAATTCCCTAGGGTTAAATTCTCCAAAAAGGCTCCAAAAGTTATTATAACTTAAATTGATAGTTTCTTGACCTTAATCTGTTCTATATTTTTATTTAATTTCCTTCCTTGTGGTCAAACTTCAACCTGTTAAAATTTGGAATCAACACCATTTTGCTCAATTTCAAGTATATAACCTATATAGTATAGCTGTATATACTGCACATGCATGTAATATGGTCTAATTTCATCGGAGTATATTAATTTTTTGATGAGGGACTTGCTTTGACACAATATTGCATGTATAGTTTCTTAAAGGACCTTAATAATGTACACAGCATGGAGATTTTGAAATTACTTTACATTTTCGTGGCAAAATACTTTATATAATTTGCAATTCGGATTTTAATTAATGCACTCCCATTTTTTATTTTTATAACTACATGTACAGTATATATCATGTGTTTCTTATGTTTAAGGTGTTTTTTACTTAAAGATTGTCCTGATAACATCTTGTGTAACATCTATACATTTAGCAACAACACACAAATGCACATGTAAACCAATAATAGTAAACCGGAATTCACTTTTGGGGATTTTAAAAGAGGGATCCAATTGTTATCTTTGACTCGCAGTGTACATGACTAGCAAACGGAAGAAAAGAGGCGTGAAACTCATCCATCCCTTGGGCAATGGAACTCCTCATTTTCTACAGCAAAAGCCATAATAGCTTTTCAAGACGAAACACAGGGAACATCCTTCCTGTCTTCCTTCCTTTCGTTTCCATAGCAGTACACATAAATATATTTTGGGCATATGAGAGGGGTGTTTTGGAGTGGGGGGTACTTCTTGCGAATCGGTCTCGCTTCGTTGTTTTATTCGCATTTCACGGTCTGGCACATGCAAACTGTCATGGCCGCCATTGGCCACGTGGCCGAGTGACACGTGCCTGGACTTAACTGACCCTTCCCACAAGCTTGTCACATATAGTACAAGTCGGTCCACACGACCCCCACAGAAAAGATTATCCCCATAATAAGGCTGGTGTGTGGACCATCCAATTACATCATCCAGTTGAAAGCTGATCGATTTTGGACAAAGTTTCTCCACCGATAAACCTGAATTGTCACCACGCAACAACCATACTGCCAAGCTTCTTTCTTGCTTCGGATCAGAAGTTTAATAATGTGAAAAGCTATAGATAGAGCTGCATTGCATATTCGACTCACACATCCCTACCCCACCTCTCCTTCATTGGCCTCTCTTCCCATAATGTTCCCTAACAAATGATTCAAATTCAAGCAAATCTTTTATATAATTGCTCATGATACATTTAACTTATTAATAATGCTTAATTGAATTATATATATACGTTAATTGACTAATTTAGTGCTACCCATATTCTCTAAATCTGCCTATGTACATAATGTATAATTCAGCATTAATTTATGGTAAATGCAGTAATAATAATAACTCTTATACAGGTGTTTCATAATGTCTGACACCTTAAAGCAGTCATGATATTCTTACTTCATGCTTTGAAAAATTAAAAGGAGCTAGGTGGTGAAATGATACTACGTATAAATACATATTTAACCCCATGCAGCAGCAGCAACATGCACATCTTGGTCCTGAAATTTTTATATTCTACAATTTGCTCAAAGATTTTACTGCAAATGGACAATAAGTTGTCTTGTTGATCCGCAGCACCTCCAGTTGGCATATAATGGCTATAGCCAGAACCCCCTTAAAATATACTGAAATATAATCTAAGACCATGGTGTAATCCCAGTCGCGTGCAACCTGAAGTATGTATACTACCAACAATGTGAAATGAATTGTTGCATGTATACATACATAGGTTTAACATGAGCAGATTTACGGACGTTGGGGATTACTGGTTGAAGTACCCTTCCAACACTCAAACCCTACAAGACAGCTAAACTTATATCCAGACATTTATATAGGAAGTGTGTACGAATGCGGACAATATAACAAAGAAAGCTGCGAGCACACCTGCGATTTTTCTTTATGTGAACGAGAATAATAGTATAAGCCCAGCCTCTGAAACCATGCCGTAAACATGAGCAAATGTGAACATTTAAGGCCCTTTTCAATGTGTTTGGCCTCATGTGGTGCATGGTGGTATATCCTCCGACCGTACAAACCAACCATAACAGGAAGTTTCCCCTTTATGTCCCTATTTCATTGGATAAATTCAAGTGGAAAATATTTCTTGTCTCTTGCATATTTCGATTTCAGTTCCAGAATTATATAATAGCACATTAAAATATCAATATTTTTAAAGTATATGCACTTATTATTTCACTTGTAGAACTTAATGCATATGATACAATAAAAAACTTCGCTTGAAAATATGACTGGCATTAAATAAACTATACAGTTTTATGATCGAAGTCATTAAATTTGTATACAAGGGAAATTTACACAAAAGTAGTAGATCAATATTGGATCAAAAAAATCTGTAAAATATTGCTCGTTCCCATAGGAATACTACTGGCATATAATTTCCCTTTGGTAATGCTAGCCCAAAGTGAACACAGGCAAACCAGAATCGACAAAATGAACATTTGTCAACACGGCATAAATTAGTTTTTTTTTTAGCGTAAACACAAAATGCAAGCTCATAAAATGTAAATCTGTCGCATGCACATGCACGAGTAAGGCGGAAGCTACTTGTACCTTTTATGCGCCTTTCAAGCCATAAAGGCACAAATGATATTTACTCAGGAAACAGTAAATATATACATGTTTATTGTTGCTTTTGCCATTTACCGTTTACTCATGTACAGTGCATGCAGCAGCACCAGCAAGGGTTTGCTCTGCATGCTTAAAAAGCATTGTGGCACTTGTGAATAGAGGATATATTGTAAAACGTGTGTCTTTGTGGCCATAGTGGGGCTGAGCTAAAGAGTGGCCCAGTAGGGTACAACCCTCCACGTGTCAAATAGCCTGTTTTCACACTCTCCAGGTGCGCTCAGTAGGATATATATGGCAAGAAAAAGCTTGTTGCACCGAAGATGATCCCTACAAACGCATATATACTATAGTACACATAAAACCAGTTCAAGGTGAAAAACCTGTCTTTGGATCAGTCATCTCCTCATGCCGCAATGTGCCTTGTCATCATCCAAATGCTTGTTATCACTGACTAAATCAACAAGGCAATTCGCTATCCACACCTTCTATACAAGCAATATCCATAAATCTCAGTTTCGTCAAAAAGTCCCATTTCCCCCTATTCACAGGTATAACCTAACCCAAGCAAATGATTTCAGCCCATATAGAAAACTATTTGCCAATAGAACCAGTGCAATAAAGTGAGGAAAACACGTTTTTAACATTGCTATTGGATTTTTAGAAGCTGTAGAAAGCAAGCTTTTGTATTTTTTGAGGAAATATTTTTTTAGAATCTTAATATAAAAAACGTGAAAGGTGAAATATATGGGAAAAGACATTCATACTGAAAGGTTTTTTGTTTCTAACGATATATTATGTTGCTACATAAAGAAACCAGTATTGACCCTCTTATAGAGACCGGTATTCACCCCAGAGAAAGCTGAAGAAAAAATGTATAGGAATTTGGAGTTCTCGTGTTGCTATCAAGGAGGGTTGCTATATGGAATATGAATAGCAAGGGTGGGTGTAAATGTATACGATACTGGACATTATGTTTTTTTGGAGGGCGAGGTTAAAGTTCAAGAACAAGCATTGTGTCATGTCAGGCTGAAAATAGGACAAATAATAGAATTCCTCATATTTTACACCATGAATTCCAGCAACATCATTTCCTTTATACATTATTTAGAATTTATGGGTTAGCATATTTTGGTACCAAAAGAATACGAGTTGTTGCTGTATCAAAATATAGGAACTGCAGGAAAGGTTTTTAAACGATTAAAAAAATTATATAGAGAGCTGAAGTTTTCCTGGAACATTCCCACCCTAAATTGTAACGTTGGTAGCACGAGGACACCTTCCAGACAGTTATAACGAGAATTCATTGTATCCTGAGGCAAATAGAGTAGTAATTTATCGGAGGCAAGAACGATTGATTGCTATAGACATGCAACCTCGCTTCAGGGGTGCAACTATGAGGGTCACTTGGCATAGAAACTAGTATATATGTTTTTTCCACTGACATTTGGCAACACGTTCATATGGCGGATTCGTGCGAAGACCTAAATGAAAGAGCAGTAATTTGGACCGCCTCACAACCCGATTCACACCCAGACCTATTAATTAGAAAGATGGTAGATTAATTCCTAGACTGAAAACACCTGCCTGCGGTCAACCGCCTGTGGACCACTCAGCGATAAACACTTCCTAACCATTGTTAAAGATGACATACAGAAACATTTTTTCATTTTTGAAAAGTAAAACATGCAACAAATTCATTTCCTAATTATTCATTACAATTTCTAATATACAGGGTGTCCAAAAAGTCGGGGCCCCTTGAAATATCAGTGAAACGGTGAGTGTCGACCACTTTCCCACATTAATATGTGAATATAGGAAGGCTAATGTGAGGATTTCAAAAATAATATCGCACATGACCTTTGACGTCACCTTCAAGGTTATTCCAAATCCAACTTTTGAA
>JAQIWR010001668.1:0-13019 GCA_034695945.1 Glomeris hexasticha
GACAAATCCGTCTCTACAGTTAACCATTGCGAATTGGTTAACATACCAAATAGCCATTCTGTATAGTTTTTCACTCTTAATAACATATTAAAACGATTTCTTGGCCTGGACTGTCCCTTTAAATACGTTGATGACGTGTTGAAATTGGCTGGAATGTTTTTGGAACCGTGAGTGGTAAACATACACAGGTTTCACTGTACTAATTCTTGTTGCAAATTTGTATCCTTTCAACATGCCATCTTTTTATATTTACACTCATTGAGACTTTTCACCACAGCAAGGATATTCTAGTACTGTGTCCTGGAAAATATTTTGGGTCCTTGGTCATATAAATTGCGACTCATGCATTGGTCATATGCTGCATTTATCAATATTTATCATTTAATATATTTCGTTACTTTATGCAAGCATGCATGTAACTCAACTGCCATCTTATAATAGCAACGTACAGATCCTCGAAATTAATATCATTTGAATCGTGTATTATTGTTGCATGGTAGTGGTGAAACTATTAATTTTTAAAGCAAGAATAAACTTATTCTGACAATATTCAAAAGTTGAGTTTAAAATTGTAACAAACGAAATTTATGACCTCAGTTCAGCTGAAATAAGGCGATAAATATCGATACACGCAAGAAATGACCACATACGCTTGCAAACTATCTAGCATTATGATAGATTAATATAAAATTAATACAAGTATAATTCTAAATCAGTGGACTGACGAACGAAGAGAAATAAACTGCTGAACTATGTTACTAGATGGCGCCACTGCAGCAAACCCGAATCTATTTCTCGCAGTTTCATTTCGCAGCCGAAATATAACAGTTTTTAACCGCTACCACTCACAGTTTACTACTACATCGACACAAATACTCGGTTTGCATTTCGTCAGCGAAACTTCTCCGTAAAGCAGAAGCTTTGGCTCGCACAAATTATAATTAAACACTATTTCACGAACAGCAGTGGCGTTATAAAAACATACGGGTAGCGGTTGGTTCAAACAGGTGCGGTATAAGGAGCGGATTGCTTGTTATCGTAATAATCGTTTGAATCGCGAACGTAGGCGGTAGATTTAGTTTCCAAACGCGGCATCGACCCTTTGCATGTAACAATCACCGATAATCGATGACGGGAAAACATTTGAAAGAAAAAAAGAATGGGGGAACTACTTTGCGCTAGCGCGCCTCTGGACCGCATCACCACCGCCGCCCAAAACCGCTGAGGAATTTCCAACTTTCTCATCTAAGAAATCAATGGAATACTGTGTGCATCGCAATCGTCTTAGGTCGGTTGGTGGCGGGGTTAAACACAGCGTGCACACACTCTTCGTTCCCATTGTAAAAGTTAAGATAACTCGAGAAAATGCCGATATAAAGGTGGCCTCGAAACTGTCACTTACCTCCCCGAAGTAAGCCATGTTGTTGTTGTCGAACGGCGCAGCGCCCTCTGCTGTCCGAATTCGTCCTCAACCAGTAAATAAGTGGAACTTTTCCTCGTTTGTTCACGCAAACTCCGCATATTTGCTCTTATAATTTTTTAGCGCAACTTTGTTGCAACTTCGTATTCAAATGTTATTTATTCTTTGTGCTAGTTGCTCATCGTGATCGTATAATTATATTTTGTCAGGAAATTTCATATACTTATTATGTAAATTATGTTAATCAGTGCTTGCGACTTGGATCAAAGTTTTTTTTTTTTTGCAAATAAAATAATATATGTAGCAAATTCATTGGAAACTTTCCCAAACTTTCCAAAAATACTTTGTAGGAAATTAAATATAATTAAAAATGTTTAATTATATATTGTTCGATCAGATAATGTGCATTACGGCATATTATATACCAAGAGATATTACCTTTTATAATATAGCTAGCATATATTATAATTTTCAAAAACGAATATATTACTTATCATGCATGCAATAATTTTATTGCTTGCAGAACAAATGCAATAAATTATGACAGCCAAACAAAAAAATGTCCCTATTCCATCAATTTGCATAATTTTGAACAAACACTTTCCAATTAAAGCAAGTTTCCCAGATGAAACTTAGCCAATCATGTTCCGAACCAGCGCGGAATTCAGCCATAGATCCCCCTTTCCCAACGAACCAATCAGAAATGTCGGATTGAAAGAGGTGCATGCTGCATATATGTAGTATACTTTCAATTTATCGCTTTACAATCAACAATCTGGGTGATATTAGGTGGTATAATTTATTCGTTTTTGTGTTGGGTAATGGAGGATGTTGTTGTCATCCGGCGGAAACGGCAACAAAACCAAACACTTGACAAGTTTAAATTGCCTGTAATTTTCCTATAACGATAAATAACTGTCAAATATGCTGTAAACAATAGAATAAAATCCTAATTCAAATTCACCAACGATCTTTTGCTTTCCATGCAACTCAACCTTTCCCGAGTATTTTCTAGCTTAAAATTAGGAAATGTACATTACAGATTAAAAAATGACAATTTGAAATTTATATTATTTGTGTGATTCAATTTTTCACGAAATGTAATGCATTATTAACATGCATTTAAAAACTATTACGATATGGACAAAATATTACACTATCAGATTTGAATAAGTTTAAAAACGAATTTGTTTAATTCAGCTTCATCTTTTTAAAAATATTTCCCCAGAATTCATCCACGTAATTAAATGTAAGTTCATTGTTTTGATGTTCCTGGAAAAACTAAAACGCCATTGTAAAGCTAGATATCACCCTTTTGGAAAACAGTATCCCATGCTTGCATTTGCGGTCATAGATAGTGGTAATAAAATCGAGTCCTATATATTTTAAAACAACATTGAATAGTATCCCTACTCCAGTTTCGATCATCTACTGTTCTATAGATTTATTATATATTTGCAAACAACGAAGAGGGCAGCAACATTATACATACTATCAACAAGAACATATATCCTGCTCCTCTATTCCTTATAACACCACATATTTCAACAAAGCGTATACAACAGTACTGGTATACAAGATCAACCAATTCACATTTAATATATATTTAAAGTTTTACCTTTTTTTTTCAATTCAACGTATAAATTTAATTACTTTTCGTTGGTCGGCCAATTGCAGTTTTAATTTGCACATCATTTCAAAAATCATTTGGCAAGAATCTGTCACAGTATATTGTATTGCTGTTCTAGTTCCAGATCTGCATTTCTTCAATTTAATCCACAAATATATATGAAGGCCCTGCTTGAGCTGGTTGCAAATTGTAGAAAATAAATGTCGACAGGACACTATTTTCAACGCTTAATTGATTCTCTAATAACACTTTTTAACAATCTATCAAGGATATAAATAGATTCCGGGCACACATCACAGAATACACTCATATAGTCATTATCGTTACACTTGGAGCCGAAATACAATCCTCCAAGAAAACGATATCACATTCTGTATTCATTATAGGGTAAGTCATGGGCCATCCGCATGACAATTTTTCAACTTACGTACTTTTATCACATTACAGAACGGTGTATCGCATTTTCCCCTCCGCACCTTGATGCATTATGGAGAACTATTAATTATTGCTTCAATTCTGTGAAATATGCTTCCATTAAAAATTTACAAAACGTTAAATTCCCACAATTATAATATTATATAAATGGCGATTGCACATGAGAAATGCTGATGGCCACTCATCTATCGATTATTATATCTGAGCACATTTCTTTCTCACTACTAGGATGCACGAGGGAAAAACCTGAATAATTTATATTATAGTATCGATGGCCGATGGTCATCTTTCGATGACAGAACATGCTCCTGCACAGTTGCCATGGCTCGCAGGAGTCACGACCCTGTCACAAGCGGGAACTCTGCGCTGCTTGTTCGTAAAATAGTACATACCCTTCAGGGCTGGCAACGTTGTTCGATGTAGATTTTGACGCCCTGTAATTGACAAGAAAACACATTATTTGCAAAACTTTAACGACTTTCAATTAAATATGATGTCCACATACCTGCTGTCGTTGAATTCGTGCCAATCTCCCGTGTACGGGTGTTTACATGTGGCAGTATAGTGGCCCGTGTACACACTCCCCGAATGATTTGAGACTCCGTACAGATTATAGACACAGCTCTGGCCACCTGAGAAATAAATGTAGTTCAATTCAATATTGTTCAACGTCGTTTCAACATATTACACATTATATCTCAAAATACAATATACTGTAGTATTTTTAGGGACTATACAGTTGTAGACAGCTTGTGCCAAAGACTGAAGCACGTGGCTTTAATGAGAAGTTTCCAATTGAAATGCAAGCAAAGTTTGTTTAAGTTACTGCTGCAGACAAAGTTTATTAAACAGTTACAAATAGGGTTCCCAGAACCTGAAAAGTTGCATGGAACCTTGATGACGTAAATAGTGAGAGTGTAAATCTGTTTTGTAATGTTTGCAATGTTTCAAGAGAAATGTCAGAGATCAAATAGGATAGGAAAATGGCAAACATTTTCAATCAACACTGTGGCAATGAGTAAGAACAAATAAGTGGATTCAACAATTTAAATCTACAATTTGGCATTGTTAAATTATTGCATGCGCAAATTGGCACAAATAGTACAAATGTGGTTACAAATGGCATAAACAATCTTCATAAACTCACCTCTACTGTGACTGGTGGCATAGCTGCTCAGATCTAAATTGTATAGAGGAAAGTCGACATTTGTGGACAACTTAGTTTTGTATCGCTCGCTTGGTGAGAATCGCTTGAGATATGTGTAAAATCAAATTAAGGAAACAATTAAGTACAGTACTTGGAACACCATCCAATGTACAGTAATTAGCACCAATACAAGGATACGAATGACTAGAATCTTGGGAAATTTCTGCAAACTGAAGCTCTTTGTGCATTTTCGCCTCGTCTTACACTTGGAGCATGTCTGCAAATGACCATAATTAAGCAAACAACTTCAATTAATTCCTAGTAGGAAACATAATTTTCCTCAATTTGCAATGCAATGCGAACCGGTTTTTCGTCACCGTCCAAAATTTCCTCCTTCGTGAACAGATCAAGGCATTGGCGAAGCTGCACTCTTGATTCTGAGGACTGCAGGAAAAATGATTCACATTTTATGACAGTTATTTTTTGCTGTTGTTGCATTCAGTGAAAATGTATTCAAGTACTGACCTTGGGAATCGGCAGGGACAAGTCCCAGAATGGATCGAAAGTGACAGAGCTGTAACCACAAAACGTGCATTGCAAGGTGCTCTTTAGCTGACCAACAAAAAGATCTGTAAACAATGAAAGCATTGATCACAATTCAATGAGTTGAAATGTAAAATGCTGCAGCGTGATTCGTATGCACGCACCAACAATCCTGCTATCGTCATGCCGTATGTACCTACGCCAACTTTCGTTTGCTTTTTGGCTGTCACTGCAAAACCATAATTTGGAAACAATTTGTCAGCATGCAGACAAAGCCACAATAGAAATACCACCCAGTATAATTACCTAAAATTATCATCAATATCACTGCTCAGGCTAACTGGCTTGCACGTCACTCGGTTAACATCTTCATGGAGTCCCTGCAGAAGGTACCGCAAGAATTCCTGAGCATCTTGTTGACTGGAAAAACACACATTTGCATGTATTTTAATTGTCAGAAGCCAAAAACATGCATAGTAACAAGTCAAAGGCCGGATAATAGCTCAGTAATTACAATTTTTGCACTATAACATGGGGTGCATCAAATACAGATTGCCAAAATCAGTTTATGAATCTGTATGTTTGCCAAAGCTGTAATTTTGCCAAGACCATATTACGAAAACTGTATGGAAGAAATATATGAAGCAAAAGGTGTGCTAACATTTTTATAAGTTTGTCATGTAAATATTTGCAAAATATTATCAATAAAATGTTCCACATAGATAATATATTTTCCAGGGCAGTTATGCAAACCAAAAGAAAACGATGTAAGCAAACCCAACTCTATTGTCATATAAATTCTAAAAGATAGCATTGCAAAATAGAAAAATGAATAACAAAAATAGGTTATTTCAATTATCTACCCATTTCCACAAATAAGATTCGAGTTTCAATAGCTTGTTTACATCTTTTGCAACCATGATGCAAACTATAATCAACGCTTCAACTGCAAAATCATGACTAAATAATTATCCTTCAGAGAATATGACTACGATATTGTTTTAAATTAGTATGTTGAAGGTAATCATTATAATTTTCTCTTCATACATAAATGCACTCACTGCATATATCAGCACGGACAAAGATAATTGCAATTTGATCAATGGTAGCTTTGATCCAATGGTTACCTGTATCCCATGAACCTTGGAGCAAACTTCTGCACTTGGTTTTTGAAAGCCTGCAGACTGATGGCATTCGTATCAGGATCCGCTTGCCACATAGATTGCAGAAGTGCTACGAATGCTGAGCATGGACAAAATGGAACAATTTAACAACAACGTAGCTAATTACATATAACTTCATTGCATCAAGCATTTATCTTCCACTGTTTAGTAAGTCATTTACCTTTAATGAGTGCACCTTTCATGGCACTTGAGGTTGTGTTGATGTCAGGTTGGTAACTTTCCTTCAAGCAATATTCCAGCAGTGGCCTTGAGTGGCTTAAACATTGCAGCACCGAGTTCATGAAACACTAAATGCAATAAAACGACAAAGTTATTATACTAATTAACTTGATTAATTGGATTGTGCTTGCTTGCTTACAGTGTTGCCCAGGTTCCTGAGACCAACAACTCCACCTTTCTCCGCATTTATACCTTGAAAACACCGCGAAGTGTTGTGAGGTGTTCCGGGACTACTGCCGATGCTTGTGTCCTGTATTCCAATGTAAAATCGGATGAATTTAATGTAGGAACAATGTACGAGCGTTTAATTTGGTATTGCAATGTAATTTTCCTCATTCAAATCAGCTATTTTCCATGGTATTATAATGCAAAAGATAATCAGAACGTGAAATAAGATAACAGTATGAAAAGTACAATGGAAGTGAAGATGATATAAATTTGCATGATAAATATCACCTGAATATGTTGCAAGAGGGAGGCTGGAAAATTGCCAGAATCAGTGGGGTTTTCCAGGCCATTATAAAAATAGGAATCAACCTTCAGCGTTTATTATGAACTCTTGAAAATGGAACACAACTGCAGATGATAGCAAGCATATGATAGTGTAGAGCATTTCATTAGCTTATACACAAAATGGTAATGTACGTCCCATAATTCAGATTATTGTTCCATATTATGCAAGTTTTATAGATATGGCTACATTCCTCAAAAATGTATTTCAGTAGTAGATTTGGTTCACTGATTCCACATTATATAAATACTCAGTTTTAAGCTAGGCCACAGGGAAGGCAATGGCCACTCCAAATCAAACATTATGACTTGCACCTAGTTTGCATTATTCCTTTATAACACACTGCAAATGTATGTTGCGAGACATGAACTTGCGAACCCAAGGTGTTTCACAACTGGTACAACATTGAACAAACCATATATAAAACATAAGCTTACAACTGCAGAAACTAATAGCTAGTGCTAATCAAACACTGTATAGCAACAAGTTAAACAAGGAAAGCAGCAAATGGAAAAATTCCCATCTATATTGCAGCTCCCATTGAACCACAGAAATAAAAACAAATTCTAATTAGCGAAAAAAGTGATTAAGTAATTTTTGTTCTTTTTAAATTGTTGTTGTTTTTTTAATGTCTTATTTTGGAATACTGTTTTTGTCACCACGAGATTGCATTGTTCGTCCTTTTATTTACTTTGGACATTTAGAAAACACATATGTACTTAATTGGTCTCGTCATTTTGCAAGATGTTTGACATTGTGACGCTATTTTTGAACAACCCCTTTTGGAGTACTAATGATGGCATAGTAGGCCTTCTTGTGAAACTCCCCTATTGGCATTGTATAATAGGACAACAATGAAGAATGAGGATGGTATATCCAATTATGGTGGCAGACAATATCACGCAATGTCTGTCCGCCCCCAACACAGGAACACCTTTCATTTCCATCATCTCAAGGTCTGCACAAGCCAAGCAGAACCAAAAAGCCAACAAGCTCCTCCCCGTAACCCAATGAATTCAGGTGTGACCATGGCTTACAAAAAGCGATCCCTTAACATCGATTCTCGTTGTGTTACATAGGGTCAAGGTTATTCCTTCCACCCTCTGTTATAATCATCGATTTATAGTAGAGGAACATATATTATCAAGGTCTTTGTGTCATTTTTTATAGCATGTACAGACAAAAGATTAAAAGGAAGTAGCTATCTAGGTAATCCTTGTCAACCAGCATGCAAGGGAAAACTGGTATCTTGGAACCGCAGGAATGCCATTCACTTCTGAAATCAAGTACTAAGTATACACAAACGTATAGATTGCTTATAAAACGTTACAGTGAAATGGTTGCAACTACGAATTACTATGGTGACATGTGCCATGTCGACTTCGTTTTAAAAAATACATTTCCGTCCATCTCTTTTCTGTCATACTTTTGAATGGGGAAATATAGTGGCCCAGTGACATTAAAAAATTGCTTTAACAAGGCCGCTATAAGCTCACAAAAGGAAGCCATGACTGTCGTCAATAGGGGTGTGACATGCTGAACTCGGATTGTTTAACTGAGGAATTTGCAGACAGGCATAATTGCAAAATCCTCATTTGCAAAATTCACACATTTCTGAATGAGCCGATTTCAATTGGGTCATTAGATATCTGTACACTGTCAATCAACTCAATTCTCATATTCTGAGCATGCACCCTTCATAATGAAAACTTCATATTGGCAATGCATAAAACCATAATTATTCCTTGGCACCATTTAACACACTATTATTTTCATAAACGTACGTCATAAAAGGTGTGACAAACGTCTCATTCTAAGAAACTAATATGCAATGAAGGAAAATAAATATTGGGAATTGTATTTTAAACTGGTGATATTTGTAATTGGAAATAACATAATATTAAAAGAATGAACCAATACTTTAAAACTAAAGGAGAAGTTGTGCTTCGTAAAAGCGTGGGCCACTATTTTTTCCTAAATTTCTTAAAGGGCAGATGATTGCAGAAAGGTCAAGTATTTATTTATGGCATCATGCTTTTTTTTCTCTCGACGAATTCTTTAACACACCCTTTGAACCAGCGATAACGTCACAGAGCTAAACCAGGATCCACTGTGACGTCATAGTCATTACATTAAGGAATCGAGCATTATTATATTTTTTCGTTATTAGCCAATAGAAATATACAATCGAAACTTTTTTTAATTAGTAGGGAATACTCCTTCAATAAAAACACTTGGGCACATATTGCAATTGTAATTGCCAATAATACACGTGTTGAATGAAGATATACACTGAAATACACGAATGAGGATTGTGTGTAGCAGCAAATGAAATTAGTGAGCTGCATCTTATTTTGAACATGCATAAAGTAAATATTTTTGTTTGGGGAAAATATACATTCACCCTGACTTGCATGTCGTCTATTTGCTGTTGAACAACAGCAGCCCAAAAACGAGGAAACTTATCGGGGATGTTTAGAATTTAAATTCACTTTTTTCATTGCCTCCATTGTATAGGAAAATTCAGTACATTGGAAGGTTAATTAAATCATACAATGAATACAGAAGAAATACTATAGTGAAAGGCTTCATATTTATTTACCTACAAATAGTATTTATGACACTGACTGTTATATACCTATAACTATTTCAAATTCCTAAATGAAGAATTCCAATGTTACAATATGGGACCATGTTATGACCCTAACAATTAATAGTGGCTATTTTTTGTAACCTAATTAATATAACGCTAGCCATGGAAGTAAACAAAATTAGCTAAATAAAGTGTCATATTTGTAATAAGAGTTGGTCGGAATTGCGGCAAAGCCTGAAATAGAATGCTGGTTTTTGGCAATGAAGTAGTTCAGCACTTATATGGGAAGGAATTTCATTTGAGCGGCTTCTTTGCTCCTATATCAGCTATACATATACATCACGACTATTGGGGACAGATATATACAGGATGCAGGTTTGATGCTCCACAAAACATTATCTCGGATGTTTACGAATTCCCGAAACAGTTTGTTGAACAATGAAATGGGTCGCTGATGAAGTTTACATGCAGCACTGCAAAATAAGTTGCTATTTTGACTGGATGAGCAATCCTATTTAAGCAGGCTGCAGCACATATCTATAATTGTACCATTGCATTGCAACACCTAACATATGTAGCCTATACTCAACATACACATTGCAGCAGTTACAAAAAACAGCTAACGAAAAATGAACATTTCTACTTTTAGAAATGCATAGACTAGATACGGCTCCAAAATTTCGCTGCTATGCAGATTTATACTTATAACTTTGCAAGTTGTAAACATTACACAGTACCATCTACGAGGCTATACGTCAGCGAATGCTGTACTTCAGCATGATATATACTAGCTAAGAAATACTGGTTTGGAACAATTTGTCATATAGGGATTTCCAGGAAACATTATTTAGTGCTTTCAAAAAATCAGGGAACCGGCAAGAGCTGGTTGAAATCGGCTAGAATGGCTGCACAAGCACAATTCATTGCATGATCTATGAGTGTGTGTGTACTCGGAGTATACACTTTGTCTGGTTGGACAAAACCAAGAACTCACCTCTACAACAAAGTAGGAACTTCTTTAAGATTGTAATTACTTTATTGTAAACAGTGCAATAAACTGTTAATAGCGATGAGTTGTGTTTCCTATACGGTCATGATGATGACAATTGTACTACTACTTATAATAATTAATACCAATACTAATTAGATGAGCATATTAATAAGGAAAATGAAAATTTGTCATTACCAATTGTTTCCTGTCATCAAAATATGAGCTGTTCCCATGCTAACTTTATAATTCTGCAAAATAAAAATGCTGGCAAAATGCCGATGAAAGGAAATACCAGTTTAGAAAATAGACAATATTTCCATGTGTAAAATATGCAAATGAAATGACGCATGGAAATGTTCAGTAAGTACCACCACTCTTTGTATACCACTTAAAATGGTTGACTGTAAGGGAAATATGTCCAATTGCAAATCCAATTGAAGAGAAATTAAAAATCCACACAGTAATGAACTTACACTGCCATATCCCGAGGTTGATGACGAGTATCTGGACGAAGTGGATCCCGTGGATGACACCGGTGACCGGCTTCCACGGGCGTTATCGTTGTCGTTGTCATAGTCTTCCCCATTGCCATCATCTCCACCTCCACTCTGCAACAGGTTTCGGTTGATGTCCAGATGAGAGCGGGACCTGGATCTTGTCCGCAGTGGGTTCTCGTCCAACGCCAGGGTGCTTGAGCGAGAAGACGTGGAGGAAAACGACGAAGAGGACAACGAAGACAGCCGTGAAGGCAAATCCGAGTCCCTCCTCCTACCAACTACACCTAATGTTCCCAACGACTCGCTGGACACCACCGACACCCTTCGAGTGGAAGTTGGCGGCAACCTCGTCAGGCCAGCCGGTTCTCCCAATCTCCTGAACTTTGTCAGAACCGGAGAGTGCTGGTCGTAGAGTGCATCTATGGCCTTCCTTGAACCGGAAGCTCTTGTAGATGTTGTCCTAGAAGCTGATGTGAAAGTCAGCGACGTGGACGATGCAATCTCGAGCCTTGCCAGACGTTCCCTCAGTTCCAGGTTCTCGCTCCTCTTGGGTGGTGAAGTGGCCGTTGATGAGTATGATGATGATGCCGATGATGGTAGGTGTCGTGAGATCCTGGCAGATGCCAAGGATGATGATGCAGACCGGTCAAGGCTAACTGATCGTAAATGTGTCGCACGGGAACTCGATGATGTTGAGGAGGTAGGTGTACATCGTGACACCGTTAGTGGTGCACAACGGTGCAGGTAGGGCGATGAGGCCCTACTGGACACGGGCATGCCGTGCGAATTATTCGATGATCAACACACAAACTCAATCCACCACCACCTTCTACTTCAACAGTTTCCTTTCCCCGACTTTGGCACCATCAGCATTCCAGCATCTGCAAAAGAAGAAGCACACACCGACCGGTCAGATCAACTTCAGTGAGCCATGGCTTTGCAGATACTGCACGTCACACAAGCCCGACTTGGCACTAGTTGGCAACACCGGTTGATCACGTGATCACTTTCTGCACACTGCACATTTTCTCCCCCCCCCTGCACGAGTCTTTCAAAGTTGCAATTAAAAACAGTGCTACCCCAACCCACTAAAAAAATTTTAGTAGAACTATATCAAAGTAAACACATGCACTACTCCAGTATAGAGATATTGTTTTCAACACTTATTTCCAAACTTTCCATGTGCACAGTCAGCGTTCCATGTGACATGCAATGTCAGCAAACACTTGTTATTATAGCACTACATATAAATTACGGAGAAAGAGGGGTTCTCCAACAATAATCGCAGCAATAAACACATTTTCATTGTTGGGGGGGAATGAACAGTAATTTTTATTGTGGCCAATTTTAAGTAACATCTCCCATTAAATTTATAATGGGAATTCCCTGGTGAAAATTACACCCATATGCCCGGGCTAATCACTTCAAAATAAACTTTTCAGAGATATCGCACGGTTATTTGTTTAATTGGCTGAAACGGTTTAACACATGACAGAGTGCAAATTTTTACTTCAGTCATCCAAAAAAACTATTTTTTCAATGCAACTGATGTCACTATAATGAAGTCATTAAGCTTCTGAATGGTATTTTTATAATATAAAAAAGTATATATACATGAACTTCTTTTTGCACAGAGATCTTCATTATTGGGCACGAGGTCTTCAATGACTAATCACACACATTCAATGCAGATGCTACATTACTAATATATAAATACATGAGAACATGATGACACCGAATAAAACCAATTTGGAGTTTTAATACCATGTATTTTAAAGGAGAACTGACACGGTTTTGGAACATACCCTGAAAATTGGCCTACACAAAGTAAAACACTGCATAAATTAAG
>JAQIWR010001669.1:0-13019 GCA_034695945.1 Glomeris hexasticha
TTTGTATAAATGACCATGAAAATCCTGGAAAAGTCATGAAAATTTGTCAGACGTTTTCAGTAGACACCCTGTATTATCATCAGCAGAAAATCATTAAATATGAAAGCATCCTTGATACAATCAAAATGAACATGTTTTGGTTGTGACAGACACGATGCGATACAAAACTGTCACATGCGAACTTTTGACAGAACTGATAAAATGGTTCTGCCACTGATAAGTGTGATACACTATTCAATTCTAAACGGCGCTAGCAACAAACCCCCTAATAAGATTTCCTAGTTAATTAACAGGTAAAAATTCAATCGTTTGCAGAGTTAACCGCTGTCACCGGCAAATGGCCGAAATAGCCGTAAACGCCGTGTTGTCGGTCGCCGACTTGGATCGCAAGGATGTCGATTTCGAGCTGATCAAGGTGGAAGGAAAAGTTGGCGGGAAACTGGAAGACTCCATGTTAGTTAAAGGGGTGGTCGTCGACAAGGACTTCAGTCATCCTCAGATGCCGAAGGTGTTAATAATGCAATTGATACATCGCTTAACAATGCGAACCGCTAACTAACACTAGTATTGTTTAGCTACTTCGCGAAGTCCACCTCGCCATTTTGACTTGCCCGTTCGAGCCACCTAAACCGAAGACGAAGCATAAGTTGGACATCGCGTCCGTGGAAGATTACAAGAATCTGAGGAAGTACGAGACTGAGAAATTTGAGGAGATGGTCCAGCAGGTGACAAATAAATAAAAAACGTCTAATACTTTCTGGATTTAGTTGTAACCGTGTTTGTTGTACCGCATTTTCAAATTACAGGTTAAGGATGCAGGAGCTAACCTGGTCATCTGCCAATGGGGCTTCGACGATGAAGCTAACCATCTGCTTCTGCAGCGTAATCTACCTGCGGTCCGTTGGGTTGGTGGGCCAGAAATAGAGGTTTGTATACTCGAGCTGTGTCGGGTAATTTTTTAAAGTTGGTGATGTATACGGTAAGACTATTTTGACTTGTATGTAGCTCATTGCGATCGCCACCGGAGGAAGGATCGTACCGAGATTCCAGGAACTGACCAAAGAGAAGTTGGGTTACGCCGGCCTGGTCCGAGAGTTGCAGTTCGGTACCACCAAAGACCGAATGCTGGTTATCGAGGAGTGCAAGAACTCAAGAGCGGTTACCATTTTCTTGCGTGGAGGAAATAGGATGGTACGTTTGGGACTCGGTCACTGAACTATGGGGGGAGACTTGTCGGGGAAATCTGGGAATTAGGCAGTTCTTATGAAAAGAAAAAAGTAATTAATACAAATACACGAAGAGTCCAATGTCGTTGATTTTGAAAATAGTTATGGAGTTCCTGGGAAAGTAATATAAATTACAGGTATCAAACGCTGGTCCTTACCTGGGCATCTCAATTGCACCTTGCCTCTCTAAGCAAATAAAAATATCTAGTCCCAAGGATATTTGTTTAAAAAGGTTCTACTGTGTCAGCACTGAATTGTAATACTGTAGCATGACTTGGAATTCATTTTGTGTACAATAGTCATGGAAATTCTGGGATGGTCATATAATTTTGCATTTTATAAATGTTAACATCCTGATTTGTGTAAGAATAATATTTACTGAATTTCTGGTTCTTAAAGGAGACCTGACAGGGGGTTTTTTTTCCAACACCAAATTCGTTGATGAAATTTCCACATGTCAACACGCAATTTTGAAAATTAATTTGATTTTTGAAATGTTTTCATTGATTCGTTTTTGAGATAAAATTTAGCGAAATTATCTATTTTCGGCATCCAAAACGTCAAGTATGGAACACCTTTGTACCAAAACATGCTAAATGCCTACTGGCTATACAGGTGGCTTTACCACTGCAGGCCCTCCAATCCCCTCCTAGCTTCTCAGTACAGTTTCAAAAACACAAAAACAAACCAACTTCAATCTGTTATAATTCTTTTTTTAAAAACCCTATTGGAAAAAACCATCACGGTGGTTCGTGATGGTTGGCAATTCCAGATCACGTGGTCTGGTACCATTCAAAAGCATGGACCATCACTGTGATGGTTTTTTCCAATAGGGAATGAAAGAAATGAACTCATAGTTTTAATTTTAATCATTTTTTCCGATGTCCGAATATCGTGGGATGTTACAAAACCGTATCAGGTCTCCTTTAAACATTATTTTAGCATTTATTTGAAGCAATTTCGTAAATTCTTTTAATAAGAAATTTTAATATGGCCGTCTGCTAAAGTTGGTTATTGCCCATGAGATTTGAAAATGGGAAGCATTATTGATACAATCAAAATGAACATGTTTTGGTTGCGACAGACACGATGCGATACAAACTTTTCACACTTTTGAACCATTGACATTACTGTTTATACGGTTTTGCCACTGATAAGTGTGATACACATTCATTAATACACATACTTAGTAATACCTGAAAAGTGTTTCTTGGGGTGTTTGTAAACTTTCTAATTTGGTGTAAATAATTTACAGATTATTGAAGAAGCGAAACGAAGCATCCACGATGCGCTGTGCGTGATCAGAAACCTTGTGAAAGATAACCGTGTGGTTTACGGCGGAGGTGCGGCAGAAATATCCTGCGCTCTGGAAGTTAGCAATCAAGCGGACAAGGTACCTGGACAAGATGTTTATTGGAATTGAGTTTATTACAATATGTGATTTATTTTTTTGAAGATTACTGGTTTGGAGCAGTACGCCTTCCGGGCTTTTGCGGACGCCCTGGAAAGCATTCCTCTGGCTCTGGCGGAAAATTGCGGCCTTAATCCCATCGAGACTTTGACGAAAATAAAAGTTCAGCAGCAACGTGAGAAAAATCCAAATTTAGGCATCGATTGTGTGGGCAGTGGAACAAATGGTAATTACTTCAGGGTGGTTTTGAATTATAGTATAGTGCTAAAATGAAATTGATTTGGTTTTTGTGTTCGCGATATAGATATGAAAACTCAACACGTAGTGGAGACACTTATTGGGAAAAAACAGCAGTTCAGTTTGGCGACTCAACTTGTGAAGATGATTCTGAAAATAGATGATATTCGTTCTCCAGATGAAATAGAAAATTAAGTTCATGTAATTTTTGGGATCGTTGAGCAGGAATTAAGTTGTAACAACTTTCATTGAAATTTATTTCGTGGAAGTTGCATCTGTGGAAAAGAGGCATCAAGTGGGATTGTAAATTGTTACTGTGCTGTGGGTGTTGGTACAAGTTGCTAATACAAGTAAATGTTTAAGAATAATAATATGGTGGCTCTAAAACTAGTTTTGCAATTTATAGTTCATCACAAAATTGTCTGTGCTAGGTATTGTTCAGTTTGGCTGCTCTGGGAATGAGATTGTGGCTTCTGCCAAGTTATAACGAACGGCAATGTATAATTAACAACGTGTATAAACTTTGCACTGTACAAGAATCCACGTTAAGAATTTTGCCAAAGCAGAACTTGCACGTTTAATAAGCATAAAACACAGGAAAATTGTTTACAATTTGTGAAAATTGCAGCCAATCGTGTTAGAATTTGATTAAACTTCACTTTTCCAAGCGATCATTATTTTCAATTGTTTTTTGAATTTAGTGCAGGGGAATGGTACGGCTCTTGGACGCAGGACTGTAAAGAGATGAAACCCCCGTTTGTTACGTCACGATGAAATTTCATTGGCTGTGGTAGCTCAGTCCTACCCGTTGATTGGCTCACGCACCGTTATGATTCATTTAGCAAGCCTCAAACAATTTCAGTAGGGATCACCTTCTCAGAACCGTTACTTTTCGAGTGAAAAGCTAAATTATTTGCTTAAAAACATTATTTATTCTTAAATGTATGGTCTTGATTTCGAAATGACGTATTTTTCGAAATAACCGTGAAAATAATGCGAAGGAGACGGCGGGAGATGTTATGAAGTCCCTACGCAAGTCGGAACTCCGTGCTAGTTGGCATCCCAACGCTCATGCGCAGTTCGTTCATTCGATACTCAACTCTGAGCTAAAGAGGACAAAACGGCGCATGCGCGTTGGGATGCCAACTAGTGAGCGGTTCAGACTTGCGTGGGAAGGCGTTTATTTTAGGTTACGTAGCGCCGTCTCGCGGCGGCGATTGCAGGAAGCGATGGTTGCCGAGAGTATGAGCCGCGCTGTGAATTCTGGGAATGGAAACCATATTTTTCCAGGTCGTGTAATTTAGAAACTAGTTTGCAAGTAAATGTTGGTTTGCCGGTGTCGGATGGCGTTTAGCGGATTGGAAAAGTGTTCACGGTCGTTGCACACGTTTCGAATGGAACGTGTTGTCAACGCCATCTTGGAAATGGAACGCCGAAATTAATTGCTTTCGAGTGGCAGGTGGTGGAGGACTTCGGAGAAGCGAAATCACGGATATTTCTGCGTAATAACCATCGGCGCTACTCTGGGATATCGATGTGGCAAAGGTAAAAACGGGCGAGTGAAAATTATTATGTCGGGGGAAAATAAAACCCATTTATTGCGTCGAATCGTTTCGAGGATCCTTCGGTTTCCCATACTTGTTGCATGACGATGTTCGTACGAGAAGCTTGCTAAAAATTGTGTCACCTTTTAAAAAGATTGACCTGTTTTTCCTCCCTAACACGAAACGATTATCGATGTCAAAACGATGTTTCTTATTTCGTAAAAAAAAACAGGTCAAATGTGAACATTTTCGTATCAAGTTTCGCAGTTTAGCACCTTGTATATTTATTTCCATGTTTGTGTAGAGTCACTCGAGTTCATAAGTTATATTTATAACCCGCACTCTGTCTGTGTACTATTCGTCTCTTCATTTTATTTTTACTTGGGAGCTGTATTTTGAAAAGAAATATATTCCTGTTTGTGTCGACATTTACATCCCAAAAATCACACTATTTTCTCTATATTACGCTTGTTTCATAATAATATACTTATTTATATATCTGATTTAATATTGAAACAGACGTAGAAAGTCCCCATATCGTTTATAATAACATACAATTCGTTTTGGTTGATTTAAATTGAAAATTTATTCCCCCCGAAAAGGGTCCGCGAGAAAGTTGCGTCGAATCTTGTAGTGCGCAATATTTCCCGTGTTACGCTTACGGAGATGTTGCACGAGAATGAGTTGCGCGCAAGTTTGTTGCGCCGCAATACCGAAAAATCATTTAAACTCGAAATATGAAGCTACTTTTTGGTGTATTTGCAATAATTCCGTTGTATCATTGCGTGGGAAGTTTTCAATGCAATTCTATGCTCAATTACTTGTATTATTCACGCAATAGTAATAACAAAAACATATTATTTTGATTATAATTAGTTTATTTTTCATGTTGGATTGGTGAACGTAACATCATTTACGGATGTCCCCGTGCTCTATTTCAATAAACAGTCGTTCTGCAGACATGTTTTCGTTATAATAATGTACAATATTTGTTTTCGGTTTGCTTTTATAAGGGAATTTAATATGGAGGACCGTAAATTATTTTAATTAGCACTTTTGATCATGATGTTGTATTATAAAACCAATTTTAATTTTCAAAGACGAACTGTTTGCATGCATTTATATACTTGTATACTATATGAAAGGAAAGAGTAGGGATCGATTTTTTCGACCTAAATCTTAATATGTATATATAAGTAATAAAATGCACGGTCGTAAATAGACCATTAGGCCTATATATAAAACGCACGATTTTTAAGTGTTTCCTATTAAAAAAAGTTAGTTTTGAGTTTTACTACATAGGCAGATTTATAGTACATATAGTTGATAGTTTATAATAAAATATATGGAGGCAATTTTGGGCAGAGTGCGACTGGTTTTACAGCTAACAAACATGTCAGTCGGATAAATAAGCTGGTTTAGTTTTGTTTTTTGTTGTTATTTTTTTTAAAAATACAAATTCACCCCCCTAAGGAAGTGAGTGAGTAATCGTTTCGGACTGTTTAATATTTATTTTCCCTCTGAGTCATGCAGTTTGTTCATCATTATGCCCAAAAATGAGTACACTGAATTGTTTAGTATGTGTAAATATGCTCTTGTTATTTATATTTTTTTTTGTATTTGGGTTGGGATTATTATTAACGAACAATTACATTTTCAAGTGGATAATTACGTTTTTTTTCAAATGAAATTACGACTTTACTACGTAATGCAAACTAGGTTGTAAATAACTGTAAGGATGGAAGTGAAGAAATGTGGTGTAATAGATGAGGTAATACGCGATTGGATGTGACGTGATGTAAGCTCCTCCTTCGCAAGCTCCCGATTGGTTCAAAAATTTGTTCACGTTTTGAATCTGCGGTTTCAGTGTAGGAAAAATTATTTTTAAAAATCAAATTTTACAGTTTGACAGTGTTATGAGTGAAACCTGTCAGTGGTGGAATTGCAATGGATCGTAAAAGGTTTCCAGCATAGAGAGATTTTTTGAAAACATATTTGTCATGCAGTCAAATTTTCCACAATACACAGTTTCTAATACAGGCAGGTTTTTTTTGTTTTTTGTAGAGAAACCTGTCTATGGTGGAATCGCATAAAACCATAAAAAGTTTCCACCATAGACAGGTTTTTGAGCATAAAGATTACAAAAAGTAACATTTATCATTGTGTTAATGTTTTTAAAAAAAAGGGTCACATTTTCCACTATAGACAGTTTCCATTATAGACAGGTTTTGCTGTATTATGTCTACAGAGAAACCTGTCTATGGTGGAAAATTCATTTTTTTTGGAGAATTGATAGCATGATAAACTTGTATAGAAAAACTTCATGCTGGAAAATCTATCTATATAGTGGATATTGTTTTCCGATTCCACCATAGACAGGTTTCACTGTAAAACTAATACAATTATTTTATGCAAATACACCTGTATATAAATATTGTTATTTAATGAGTAGAAATTATAGTTTTTGTCTCGTTATATTATATATTTAAAGTTGATATTTTCCCACTGTGTAATAACAGTTGTTACAACCTCCCACATGTTGGTGTAGACAACATGTAAACAATGTTTCATCACTTAGGACCTAGGTGGTTATATATATATAATATTTATTGGGTTTTGTTGGCTGCATGGGAAACAAAATGGCAGATGTTTCCATCCATATATTGTTTATATAAAGTACACAAAAAGTTTTGATTGTTGACCTTTATATCCTCCTTTATTAAACACGTCCATTATTCGGTGGCCATTTGTTGCCTTTATCTAATTGGTCCATTGTTCTGGGGGGGGGGGGGCAGAATTAAGGGAATTAAGAAGAACCACGTGGCAGTTAAGCCTAATCACTAATTGTTCTTTGTTCAAAACGCAGCTGAAAGACAGAAATCATTTTCTTGGACGAATTTAATTTCTTCGAGTTTGGTGCATGGAAGAAAAAAAAGTGTTTTTGGCGACAGTGGCGCCCCCTAACCTTCTTTTTTACATATAGTATATTACTTCTGAAAGTTATTTTCTTTAAAAAAAAAAGAAGTTTCTTGTGATCGGTGCTGTCAAGGTTTTTATGGCTAAAAATAGTGGTGGAAATTTTGGGGTTCTCAGCTAGCAACTCCAGTTGTCACGATTTCTACACTTTTTTTTTCTTCTTTTCTTATTCTTATTTTTATTTTTAAGTTTTTTTTAGTGGCTGTCTTTCGGTTTTGCAAGAAGAGAAACTTGAATTGTTGGAACTGTAATGGGAGTAAAAAAAAAAAAGTAACAGCGGTCTTGTTGTTATTAAAAGTACATTCAAAACTAGAAGCAAGAGGATTAGTGGAAAATTAATTGCAAACGCACACATCGTGAAAATACTTTTCTAAAAGATGTAATCCTAAAAAAAGTTTGACACATAAAACATCTTTTCTGTAGTTATAACCAAGGGGTTAATACAGTGAAACATGTCTATGGGCCAAAAAAAATGTCGCATTTTCCACCAGAGGTGTAAAAGAAAAAGTTATCATGTTGCATATATGGTCTCAAAAACATATTTTACCACAGTATAGACAGGTTTCCACCATAGACAGGCTTACATGTATTTAAATATGACCTTGTTTCCATGCATTCAGAAACGTTTGTACTTTTGCCATTACGTGACGTCATCTCCCTATGACCAATCAGCTTTTTTGCTTCATATTATCATTATTGTAATTAGTAGACACATTGAATTTTCTCGGACGAGAAAATTTAATACGAAATCATAATTAAAAACGAAATAATTAAAAAGGATCTCGAGAAAATAAAGGAATGTCGGAAATGGTTTCGTAAATAAAAAAATTCGTATTTGTTGCCCAACGCTGTTGCCAGTTTTGCGCGATTGTAGTACTTTTAGTACTAGTTGAAACTACGCCCGCTTCGAATTTCATTTTGCGCCGTATTCTCGCAAATCGCGTCAAAAATGACTAATCCAGGCAAAATTAGTTGCAATCCAACTTCGTTTTTGTTCTCTCAACTTCAAAACATGCTATTTATTCGTATTTTAGCGAAGGTAGGAGCTCAAAATTTACGCTCGCCAGGGTGTGCAACTATCTTGCATGAGAGAAATCGCCGCGCAAGATTTCAGGGTTAACGCCATTGGCAATATTGCGACGCAATATGTTGCGCTGCAAGTTTCGTTCTTCTGCTGCCGTTATAGCGATGAAGCATGTTTTTAAATGAAAACGGCAAGTAAAACGTAAGAAACTTCTACAACTCCCCAAATACCTTGTGTTCTTCTAATATTATCTCTAAGTTAGGAATCTGTTTATCCATATTTTCGTGTTATTTAAATATTTTTTTGTGAATATATAGTAAAATATGAATTTGTGCAATTAGTTGACAGATGAGAGGGCGGTGAAAAGGAGGGAATGGCATCGCAGACGACCGACCCCGATGACGACGGGGGTGGCAACGGGGGGGGTGGTGGTGGACACACCACCCCCAACTGCAACTGCGCTTCCAACAAGTGCAGCGTGGTGGTGGTGTTGCCAACGCCATCTACCAACAAGATCTGCTGTCCTCAACACATCTTCCACCAAGATGCCGCCGAGGAAGACGATGAAGATGAAGATGAAGATGATGACGACGATGATGACGATGATGAGGAAGATGAAGATTGTGACGATGGTCTGATTTGGGCGATGAAAGGGCAGAGGGTTGCCAACGGTAACGGCCCTTCCTCCGACGGGTCCTTGTCACTCTGCAGCAGCATCCTCAGCATCTCGTCGGCGTCCGAACGAGTTACTTCGAGGGGCACAAGGGCCCTTTGCGACGAGCAGGTGGTGGTGGTGGAAGGCAACGGTGACCCGAAAGTGGGTGGGGTGCAAGTGCCCTTCGGATGGAAGAGGATCGTTGTCCAAGGGGCCGTTTCCTATCTCAGGTACTATGCACTTCATTTGTTTTATAGTCGATTTTCCTTTATAGTCACCTACCCTATGTTATTGTAGTTACTGGTTTAAAGGTGAACTGACACGGTTTTGTAAGGTACCCTGAAACTTTAACTAACTGATGAAAAGTCACAAAGAAAGCAAGTGGTGCAACAAAAAGTCTGTGAAAATTAGTAAACAAAAGTTATTAGATGTCAAAGTTTGACCGTATTTTTATCGAGATCCATATATAATTAATAACCCCCAATCCAGAAAGCCAGGGGAGCATCAATTATAAGGGTCTGGATAAACCAAATGTCAAACTTTGACATCTAATAACTTTTTTTTACTAATTTCCTCAGACATTTTGTTGCACCACTTGCTTTCTTAATGACTTTTCTGCATGTAGTTTAAGTTTCAGGGTACCTTACAAAACCGTGTCAGTTCACCTTTAAGATTCTCCTGCAGTCAACGTTTAAAGGGAAAACTTTTACAATAGGGCAGTTGCGAGTGACGTCACGCCGCCATGTTTTCAGGCAAAAAGCAATGGCAGTGACGTCAGTGCAACTGCCCTATTGAGATACAGATAATAACCTGCGTATGGTGGAAACGTGTCCAAATTTTGGAAAATTACATTTTTGAACCATTGACAGTTTGCTCCACGTTTTAAAAACCTCTCTATGCTGGAAAACCTGTCTACGGTGGAAAGTTTCACGGTCCTTTCAGATTCCACCATATACAGGTTTCACTGGACAACAAAGAAACGATTGAAACTATATTTGTATTTTATTTTATACAAGTATTGATCGAATGAAACGTGCTAATTGGCAATTAATGGGGCGGGTCTAAAGTTGAAGTGGGAGGTGGCTTACGGATTGATGAGCAAGAGATGCGTATTGATTGGTGGTTTGAATATTGCGTGTGAATGTAATAGGCCTAATGAGAGTTTGTCAACTGAACGGAAAGCACTTGAATGTCTAGGCAGCTTTGATGATGTTTGATGATGGTGATAGGAAGTCGTTAGCGACGACCTGACATCTGTCGTCACCCAATCGAAACACTTATCTCTCAAATTGTGGTCGGAATGCGAAACGAGAAGCGATACGAGCGCCATCTGCCGGCTTCTGGCAAAACCGTCTTCCCTGTAATTGACCCTAATTCAACTTGTTTTTATATTTTTGTTCATTAATTAGCAGAGATAATTAGCCTAGATAATTTAAAAGATAAGGTCACGTGCAATAGATATATACAGGGGAACCTGTCAATGGTGGAATCTGTCTATTGTGGGAAAAATCTGTACGGATCGACCATTTGACAACATGATAAATCAACAAAAACCTCTCTATGCTGGAAACGTTTTCCGATCTCTTTGGATTCCACAATATGCAGGTTTCACTCGTTGTATACAGTAAAACCTGTCTATAACGGAAATTGCTTGTGGCGAAAAATTTGAAGTTTTTGAAATCAATGACGGCGCGTAATAAATGGTTTTAAAAGAACTCTCTATGCTGGAAAACCTGTCGATGGTGGAAAATTTTTCCGTTTTCTTGAGATTCCACCATAGACAGGTTTTACACTGTAAAAGGAATAATTTTTAAAGTCATGAAAATGTTAGGAGAATTTTTATTCGCAGCTTTAAAAATTAAATACTAATTTTATGGATTTTTTATACAATGAAACCTGTCAATGGTGGAAAGTTTTTCCAGCTCACTGAAGTTCCAACATAGACAGGTTTCACTGGAGTTTAATAGATAAGCTGTTTTTGGCAAATTACTATATTGTGTAAACCCAAGGTATATAGAACGTACTAAGGTAGCGCCAAGCGCCGTTTTCGCTGTAATGGAATGGTGACGTCACTGATTGCCGACGTCAGCGCGATGTTGCCAGAAAAAGTCATGTTCAGTCAGTATCTTGTACTACATGTAGCCAATTTTAGCTGAGCGTTTTACTACAATACTGAAATGACTGGGATTGGCAACATTGCGCTCCCATACAAAATGAAAGATGATGTCACGTATGATGTCACGGTGTGGTGTAAACCTGTCTATGGTGGAAAATATAAGTTTTTGGATCAATTGTTAGCAGGATAAATTTTTAAACAAACCCTATAACTGTTGGAAAATTCTGTACGTTGTTTGGTTTCTTTACGATTCCACCATAGACAGGTTTAAATGTACATATAAAATCAAAATTGTATTTTATTAAGAAAAAGTTTATGTTATGGTATTTCCTCATATAATGATTATAATTATAATTAGTTGCGGTTTGGAGTTTTGAGTAATGTGTAGATTATTTTTTTTTTGTTGACCACCTTTTCCTATTTGACATTGTTCAACGTTTTTTCAACGTTGCATCTGTTTCTTTCTTTTTTACCGGTTCACTAAACATGATTGCCTACTAGGAAATTTGTTCAGATATTTAGTAATGATAACTTTGTGGAAAGCGGTTCTGGATTTTGAAACGACAAAAAAAAATAATCCACAACTGCCATTATACTCTATATTATTATCTTTAGACGTTTTTGAAGTGATGACCCCTGGTGGGCTGAATGCGAACTAAAACACTTTAGGGCATATATAATACACCGTGTAACTTCCTAGTAAGATACATTATATTTTCTCTTTGAAATTTTAGCCGCAGGTGTTCATTTTTTTTCTTTCATTTTCCAAAAAATGCCATTTCCTGAATGTGATGACCATTCTTGTTTTATATTTATACTGGACATTACCGGTTGATGACCGGAAGTAGGTACCAAACTCCCCCTGGAGCCAATTGAAGGTACTTTGTGACGAGTTTCACATTTTATGGATCATTATTTTAGGATTTGGGAATATACTGACTGGCATTTCCCCTTCACTTTATTACACATTATATATAATAATCTATATTTTTTGTTGCTATATTGTATATATACTATACTTTACTTACAAAAAAAAACTTCTGGTTCTTCTTCCAGGAATCCATTTTCGATTGGATAATGACCTTAGTTGAACTTCGTGAATCATTGTTGAAGGCTTTTTTGAAAATGGAGGAAAATGAAAAATTCAGGAAAATGAAAACACAACCTGGAAAAACGGTTCTAGTTATTATACTTACTTGTAAAATAATACTCATAAATAATTAAAACTACATACTGTATTAACAAAATTTAGATATAGATGCAGTGCTACTATCAGGATTGCCATTTTGCAAATATATAGTACATTTCTGTTTAAATTAAATGTTTTTCCAGGCTGCATGTTTAAAATATATACAGATATTAAATATGTTGTTTATCTTGCAAGATATGACACAATGGAAAGTAATTAACTTTTTAAGCCAGTGATTACGATTTTTAAGAATGAATTATGATGCAATGCTATCATTTCATTGTTTATTTGATAGATAAAATGTGAGGAAAAAAGAAGATAATTGTTTAATTTTAATCGTAGTGCATACATATAATAAATGACATTTATTTTTGCAAAGGAAAAATTCGGTTAAATTGTTTTATAGAGTTAAAGGTGAACTGACGCGGTTTTTTTAATGTCACCGATTCTAGTGAGAATTTTCGCAAACAACATTCAAAATATTTTGATTCAAACTAGAAAATCTGAGCACGATCACCACAGTATTTATAGTTATATTATTTCTTGAAAAATAAATCCGCGGAATGTAACGGAGTGTAAACGTCAATCATCCTTGCAAATCCCAATGGGAGGTGTGGCATGGGCGTGACTATTTCGCCGAA
>JAQIWR010001670.1:0-13018 GCA_034695945.1 Glomeris hexasticha
TATATCCACCTACAAAACAAACAAAAAGCGTTTTTAAATCAACCGGGTACAATGTAAAATATCCTGGATAATAAGTACTTGCTCAATGGACTTCAAGAAATGGCCGCCATATTTAATCCAGGGGGGTTACGAGGTGGTTCCCCTTCGGAAATTAAAGGTATTAGTGTCCAAAACAGCCACACAAAATTTCAAAAACTTATCACAAAGTGCAGCGTTTTTTGCTGTGGCCACCGCACTATAGAGTATAGTTCGCAAAGTAAAACTTCTTAACGCAGCCGAGATTCGTTCGATTACTTTGTCTTCCATCTAATTTATTTCCTGGTCAGCCCTCAGAATCAAAAGGTAATGGACCAGAAAGTGGTGTCAGTTATGTAAATACATAAAGTGATTTATGTGTACATTTTTATTTGGCAGGATTCACCGAAATGGGCAAACCTGGCCGAGTCAGTTTATCCACATATTATAGAAGATTTCCTTCGTTATTTTTTCCCATATTACGGTGGAAGTGTCCCTCCTGCTCCTATTCTGCATAACGAATCATTTGAGACTCCTGTTGGGAGGTCACAGCCATCGGTACCGCAATCCATGTACGAGCGCATCGTAACTATGTTTTCATGATGTACAGAAATGCATTTGTTGTGTTACATCTAAGCTTGCATTTTTAAATAATTTCAGGCCATGGACTATTTCCCATAATTCAAAGCAAAATCAATTAGGCTCTGTGAAGTCTCTGTTTGGATTCAAAGATGAACGAAACGTGCAGAAGTATTCTGTTCCAAAACAATTTCTTACTTCTACTCCACAAGCATTAAGAGATAAACGTTTGTCAGAGTCTTGGCGTTCCGAAACACTTGCACAGGTTATTATTAATCTGTTATGGCACTAAGTTGCATGTGTATTGTTGTTTTTTTCTTTATTTATCGTGTAGTTTTTAATGGAAGTTTGGTTAAATCACTACCGTGTTGATTTCTCGCGCTCCAAATTGATGAAAAATGAGAAGGTACATATATGGATAAATATAAATTGATGATGTCATGGGTTTAACTTAAAGTAATCACATTATTACAGTCAAGAAGCTCGTTGTTTGGCAGTTCTCATGGTTCTTCTCTGGAGCAATTGTCTCAAGAAGGGTCGTACCAATCTCCGCATTCCTCGTTTGCGTTCGCCGTATTATTCGTACCCAATATGTGTTTCACTTTTTTTATTATTGTAAGCGTTATTATAAATATTGTTTGTAATCAGGAAGCCACGGTTCCATCGCATGACCATGTCCGTATGGTTAGGATGTTAGTCAAACATGTCCATTACTTCGCCAACAGCGCAGGGGACAACCCGAATAGTGCTCTGTACGATTTAAAAAAGTACTGGTCTTTTATAAATTTATATGTGCGATTTGCATGCATATCATGTGTTTTTAATACTGATGACAAACAATACATTTCAGGGTCATCATTCCACATATGATGCAGAAGAAACTGTACGGCTTCCTGCGACACGTCTTCGATCATTGGCCGTTAGATGCATCTTTTCGGACTGTATGAAATTATTTTCTGTCTTTTGTGTTATTTTATTGCAATGGACATTATATACGTTGGCAGATATTGGAAACGTGGTTAAGCTACATTCAACCATGGCGTTACGCAGATTTTGGAGTCGCCAACGTATCGCACGAAGATGATTTTGTGAGGAAAGTGGACTTGATATGGTGTGTGGCCGTAAAATCCAGTTGCACTATACTGTTTTTACTTTTTTTAACAAGTATATTTTGTTTCAGGAAGCCTTTTGTAGAAGAGAATTTAGCTTTCTACACGGTTATATTTCAGCAAGTTTTGCCGCATCTGCTCCGAATGGATCTCAGTGCGCCAAAGAATGCTTACATGTTATTAAGAGTCACGAAAGTAAATTGCCCTGTGTTTCTCACTTGCTTTCTGTTGGTTGATTTGTAATGCTGGTGCTTTTGCCTCATTTTAGGTCTTTTCTCAAACAAACCTTCGAAATTTCATAAAGGAAGGTGATGTATCGCATGTTAATTATCGTACATGTATACGCTTAGTTTGAATTGCACATAATGTAAATTATAAATGTATATGTATGCTTAAAATACTGTTGTTATGTGTGTCTGCAGCTGAAGACGCTATGCAAGAACCAATGTCACGGTTAGGAAGTGGGATGTCCGGCGCGTCGTTGCGGTCACCAACTAGCTCTTTACTGAATGAAACAAGACGTGCCACATCGACCAGGCAACATCTTTTTGAGTTGGAAAACACCGGGTTTGTTTACTCACGCATGTTTGGTGAAGAAACCCTACTGCAAGTACTTACACATCATCATTAGATAGACGTGCAATTTATTTCAATATTTATGTACATTAGTATTGTTTTTATTGAAGGTGCAACATCTTTTGGCTGTAATCAGACAAGCGAAAGACTCGGTTATAGCTTTCCTGCAAGCGGAAAAAGCCCATAAAAATAAAGGATTTCTAAGCAGCTTGCTAGAATCATTACAAAGTATTTTTGAAACTGATAATCAAGACGTTGCGAATGATGAAAGATCTCCGGCAAACATGCGCAAAGTTGAGCAACATCTAGACCTAGCGTTCTCGCATCTCTGCACAATTTTCAATGTAATGTTTATAAAAGTGGTCTTTTGTACGAGGGCCTCTTATAATGAATGATATATTGGTCCTTCTTTGAAGGTTCCACCGTGTGTCAACTTGCCCGTGCATCAGCTGCCTTTCGATAACAGTAATATGTCCGTGCAGTCGGTAGGAAGCAGCTTTTTAAGTTCGCAAAATGTGCGTAATATGCGTTAGTGTGGGATTTGCGATGAAGTTGGTTGGAAAATAATGTGGCATTTATTACTTTCAGAATTTGAGTGACGTGCAGAATGGTGCTATTAGGCACGATATTTCGTATCAAGGTGATCCAGATTTGCAGCCGATACGAAGCTACGAGGTGGCATTTCTCGTGCGATTACTTTACCAGTTGTCAACCTTCATCAACAATAAGGTATTCAGCATTTCTTGAAAAAAAACACCAAGAATAGCTGCAAATTTAGCCAATGTTTTTTTATTCATTGCAGTATGGACTTGTGATTGGGCAGTTGTTCGAGAGAAGAGATTTGTTGGGCAGAATATGTAGGCATTACATCCAAGCACCGATGGTTTGCCGTACGTTTAAGAAAGACTCGAGTCCCGGGTCACGGCACAGTCACGTATTACCTCCTCGAATCAGCTTGCGATCATTTGCCAACCGGAAGGTGATAGCGTGTGCATTCGTCGTTATCGTATTTGCGTACGTAGTATACGGTATGGAACCATTTATGATATTGTTTGTTTTTCTGCTGTTTGCCACGGCATACCCATTTCTAACCGCACTTTTCACGATTTTCAAATGAAATTTCAGTTGCGCATAACCTAATTTTCCTCGGTTATTGATTGATTTTACGATTAATTGACGTGGTAAGTTCTTATAAACAATTTATTCAGTATGATATGTTTTGAATGCAATTACATTTTGTCACAAATACATTTATATTTGATATAGCGGTCACTCTAATACAATGCTAATTAAGCGAAAATATCAAATGTACTACGGAGTCCGGCGGCTGAACGAACAGGGTCGGTGGTCCATGTAGTGGGTGGCTGATCTCCAATCACTCCATCGAACTGGCGTTGTACGATGGCGCTGATGAAGGCGTCTGCGGGTGTCCATTCCTTGAATGCTCCGACAACGGTGACGTTATCGAGGTCGACTGCCATGATGTCAAGTTGTCCAGTGCGGCGTGCACTGAGCAGCCACCATCCTGTGCCTTGAACTACGTTTGATACGTAGCCAACGTTAATGACTCCTCGACGATGTAAAGCGTTGATGAGTCGCACGAATTGGGCAAGGACGTTAAAGCTGACTTGGTTCTCAAGTCGAGTAGCGGCGTCGCTGGGGGTATCCTCGGGTGAGGGACACACATTTATTCCACCCCCACATATAGTGAGGTATCCAACTCCATTGATGACGTCAGCTAGAGCCTTGGGAATGATGAAATTCCGGGGGATAGCGATACGGTTCGGTGGACGACAACCGGAGACGGCTGTGAAGATGGTGTCGATCCTGGCTTTAGTCAGGTAACGACACACAAGGACGAAGTTGTCTTTGGAAATCGTTTGACCGGGTTGATCATTGGTGTCGGGGTATAGCGCGTTGACGAGGTCGGTATACAGATGGGTAAAGTAGTTCTCCATCAAAGTGGTAGACACTTGTATGTATACATCGTCATGGAAGGCAGTGGGCACTGAGATATTCTTGAACATAGTATACGGAAGTTCCTTGGCGATATGGAACAGTCACGTGGGGTTGGGTCTCTCGACAGAACCGGTATCCCAAGCGGTATCCATCCCTGCTCTGCGGGTGAGACTCGCCCGTGCAGCTTGTAACGACGAATCTACTTTCACATGTACGGGAGGGGGAAGCTCTCCCTTCAACGGTTTATTTTTATCAACTAAACTCTGGATAGAGTTTACGTAAAGTAAAAATTCTATTATACCGCTTTGCTGATTTGAAAATGAGGGCTAAATATTTTTGCATCTCTCATAAGCAACTTGAAGAGTTTGCAAATCTTTATTTGAAATTCGCGGGTGAAACGTTCGACCATCATTCGATCAAGGCTGTACTTAATTTAATCACTCCCCCATCATTCGATTTATCCAATCTGAGAAAGGCTGTCAGCCTTGATCTCCTCTGGAGTCTCATAATTGGTCGCCAACGCGTGGGTGTGGCCCAGGTATCTGCCAATGAGCTGCGTTCTCTGGTGAACCCTGCATTCTACGTCATCGTCATTCTGCCCGAAGACGTCGTTGCAGAAGGGTGTTGCGCGTGAGTGTTGCAGAATGGACACCCGGAAACCAAATGTGTTCCGTAATCCGTTCGGGAGATCGACGATGGCTTTCGGCGCTGCAGCCGCAACATCCAGCGGTGGGCCGACATCGTCGGCCAAGAGTTTGAAAGGCATCGTCGCAGGTGAAAATCACTGACTCTTTTCTTCCGTTTCGTGAAATCTTGGTGAAATCCAAGGTGAAAATAAGGTGTAGTCTGGTTCGGTCCATTCATTTGCATCTGAAATAAAGAAGTGCTGCAAAAATAACTAGGAAACACAACATATAACCGCTTACTACATCCTATGCTATATCTTGAAATTGTATTTAAATTCGTAAATAATCACGGCAATTAATACATGAATATTTTATGAAAGAAGTTATTGACCCCATAAACCCACCATTTACTTGTTTACTGATTTTGAGAAATTAATTGCAATATATGTAAGAAGATATGACCTTAATAAAATGTTGAAATGCAACTTCATAATATTTTATATCTTGCCAAATCCCCCACACAGCATCACTTCCCCATGTCGTTTTCCAACATAACTTTTATAATTACACAGATTAATTGACATAGCTAGGATAGCCAATTATATAGTTATTTAATTGTTTTCTTGTATCTATTCTTTAATTTTATCAGAATCCATCTTCCCTGCTAAAGTTTTACTGCAATTCAATTGTAGGATAATGTTCACCTTGAACATTAATGTAAACCTGGATTAAAAAGAAAGAGTAGTAATTTGTTTGTCGACAGATGGCGCTGCAAAACAGATTGCAATCTATAGACTGCATACACAAAGTTACATATAATAATTGTACTGTTTGAATTTCAGGTGGCATCACTGGTGGAATTGAAATCTGCATCACATTCCCCACAGAGTACGTAAAAACCCAACTGCAACTGGATGAAAAATCAAAGACCGGAGGAACCCGTCAGTACAATGGCATTATGGACTGTGCTAGGAAGACCATCAAGAGCCATGGTGTGTTGGGATTGTACAGAGGACTTAGTGTACTCGTGTACGGCTCCATCCCAAAGTCAGCCGTCAGGTTAAGTATTATCTTGGTATTATCCAATCGTGTATGTACTACTGTGGAAACCAATCTAAAGCTATAATTGTAACGGTTACAGGTTTGGGACCTTCGAGGAACTAAAGAAGCGCAATGTGGATCAAAAGGGGAACTTGTCTCCGTTAAAAAGGATGCTGTGCGGATTGGGAGCCGGTGTTGCCGAAGCCATCTTCGCGGTGACACCGATGGAGACCGTCAAAGTGAAATTCATTCACGACCAGAATTCGGCAAACCCAAAGTTTAAAGGGTTTTTCCATGGTGTGCGTCAGATAGTAAAGCAACAAGGTGACAGATGGAACCCATACAGTGTCGCTTGCGTATATACGATAAAGTAAGATTTAAGATGTTGTTTTGAATTAAATGTACTGAACAGGTTTCCGCGGAACGTATCAAGGCCTTACGGCTACTATGCTGAAGCAGGGAAGCAACCAGGCAATTCGCTTCTTTGTCATGGAATCTCTGAAGGATTGGTATCGTGGAGGTGATCCAAAGAAACCGGTCAATAAGTTCATCGTCGGGATGTTTGGTGCCGTAGCCGGCGCGGCTTCCGTGTTCGGAAACACGCCCATTGACGTAGTCAAGACCAGAATGCAGGTTGGTTGACGAGATACAATTATGATAATTGGGTGAAGTACTTGGTATTATCATCCACTCTTGGTATTATCTACCATCTGTGTGGTTTTGTGCAGGGTTTGGAAGCTTCAAAATACAAGAACACGGCTGATTGCGCACTGCAGATCTGGAAAAACGAAGGCCCGAGAGCGTAAGTTCATTTGAATAAAACTTGAAGCATCGCGTGATTACATACCTCAAATCCAAAGCTGAAACCTGTCCTGTTTTGTTGTTTGATTGTAGATTTTACAAGGGTACCGTGCCACGGTTGAGCAGAGTTTGCCTCGATGTTGCGATCACTTTCATGATATACGATTCGTTCATGGACCTCTTTAACAAGGTTTGGAAAACAGACTAACATAATTGGCCAGGTGAGTGAGCGGTGTGAGTATGCATTGCGGTAAGAAAGTTGGATAGGATTTTATTAAATTTGATCTTATTGGTAGGTGAAAACCCAATGTTTGGAAGGTTAGCGATGTACGTTACCATTACGTTATTCTGCAATTATAACCCTAAATGGTTGAATATTTCTTAGGACGTGTGAAAGTTGGAATTATTATAGATGTATACTATTACCGTGAGTGGATATTTTTGACTGGACACAACACCGTGAATATGGTTGTCGTGATGCCGTCCAAGTTCTCGCCTTGGCATTCTTGCAAAAGTTTACAATCAATAATGGTATTTGTAGGTGTATATTATTGGTAGTAATATCATTCCAAGAAATTAAGCCTAATGGTGACCATTCACAGTAAAAGTTACCATTATTAATCATATCACATTACTGTTGTAACTTAATTTTGTTTTGCGCCTTTTTGAAAGTTAAGTGCCAATTGACAAGTACATTAATTGCTTACTAATATAGGGGGCACAGTCGAGTGCAATACTCTGTGGCTTGATATGCTAATTTTCTGATCTCTTTACCGTATTGTATAGGATTTAACCGTGAACATGCTACAAATCTTTGTCAATTGTATGTGGAACTGAACAAAAAATGTTACCAATCATTAAAACTGGAGAACATAATGACAGGCAGCAATATCTGTACCATTAATTAAATCATAAAATTATAATTAAAATAACTGAAGGTTTTCAGTATTATTATGACTCCCAGTGCTCAACGATGAAACACGATATTTGTGTTTGATGTAAACTTTATTTGAACCTGATATACAGCGTATTTAGGACCAATGAAAACATACACAACTGAGAAGGGAACTGGAGGATGGATCAGTAGCAAACCTTGCTTAATAGTTTTAGGAATTGCTACGTCATAAATGCCAGTTTCACCTCTCCGTTGAAGTATTAATTTCCAGTCAGTCTCTGTGTAAATACAATGTAGAGTTTGCACAGGTGTTGTTATCAGGTGGCACTATTGTTTAGGTGATATAGTGATGACGTAGAATTTTTCAAATATGGTGTACATTACAGTATATGATTAAAGCTCTTGTGGGTGCTCAGTACTGGTAAGCAATGTTGCAAGTATGTGCTCTGGTACTGGATCTTCGGGTCGATTCTTCTTGAAGAAGTTCTTGTCAAGAAGTAGCTGGTTACATTCCTGACGACTCTTCTTTGATAAGTCGATTGTCTGTGCAAATAAAAAATAAATTCTGTTAGTGCGCGATCAAACTTGCGCAACATTATTGCACGAGATTAAATCCCGTGCAACTTTTGCTATTGTGAAACGCGAAGGACATTGCAGCAACAGTCGATCTGTGCAATATTGTTGCAAACGTGTGAATTAAGGGTTTTAAATTAAACGTATAGTTACCTCTACGACTTCTCCAAGACTGTTGAGGTAAAACAATTCGGGATTTGCACCAGGGACTCGTTTAAATTCAGCCTGCGGGCTATTTTGCAAATTGTAAGATAATTTTTTTCGAAATATATATTTTTGTAATATATGAAATTAATTTTTATGTAAACAACCTACTTACTATAATGGAATGTCCTCGGAAATGAATTTTTTCACTTCAGGAAGACCATTCAAACGTCATCCACCGCAGCTCTACAAATTATAATCATAATGAAATATGGATTACTATTTTTATAATTAAATTCACATTAAAATTACCTCCACTCGAGCTCGTATAATGTTAATATTATCGCTGGCCAAATTAAACGCGATGCATGTTAGCATCACGGCTACAAATATTACCTTCATATTTTAAATTATATTAATTAAAATCTAGTTAAAACCATCCGGAACGAAGCTATAAAAACAGACTTCTGCGCTGTGACAGCGGATGAACCGGAATTTTATCAATGATGCCTGGCGGAGATGCCTGCTAATTCATGTGGAACAATACGACTGGATGAATACATTTTCAACGTAAGAATGTCACTGTTATGCTCAACCATCTACGCTGAGGACCAATCGGAGTGCGGGGTCTTGGATAACGGGCGTATGCAAACGAACGTGATTGGTCGATTATATATAGTGGGCGCCGGGTGGCTCTCTTATTACGCTTGCCTGGATTGTACAAGTAAAACTTGTATCGATACAACTGCTCTTCCACCAATGAGCTCATTGCTTCCACCGTGCATGCAATGGTGCATGTATCGTTTAGTATTTTACGGTATTTTACGTGCAAAAATATAGTTTTCTATCATTCTCGGCAAAGATGAAGAATTAAATTAATAGCATCGGTAATAATTACACAGATTAATAAGTTTTTAGCATTTTAGTATCTTGTTTTTTACGTTTTAAAGTGTGCATTACATGGATTATTATCGATTACTATTATATTGGTAGGTTTCTGGGAAATTCTGGCAACACTGACTGGCGGTTGTCACGCTTTCGTGGTGTGAAAACCGGTGTGTTTTCGCCTTGGTTTTCGTCGATTTTCAGTGAAATTTGCGGTAATTCGCCAAGATGTCGTTGACATGCTCTAGTAAGTTTATCTGAGTAGTGTTTTGGTTGTTATTTTGCGACATATAACGATCAGAATAGCGTTAAATATGCTCGATTTTCTAATGCGAATAGTTAAGCCTTTTTAATTCCCGCGCTATTAATGACAACGAAAATATACGAAAAATAATTGAAATGTTTGGTGTTGCAGTCAGCAATGAAGTACCGGAGCATCCTGTAGTTTCTCCTGTGTCGGGAAATGTGTTTGAAAGACGTCTCATAGAGAAATACATAGCAGACAATGGGACTGATCCGATAAACGGAAAGCAACTTTCGGAAGACATGTTGATCGAAATTAAAGGTTTAATTAATTTTGCAATCTGTTTAAAACATTGTATGTGTCAGTTCTACAACATATTTATTTTTACTGTTGCATTATGTTACAGTTTCACCAATTGTCAAACCAAGACCACCTTCAGCAACAAGCATCCCTGCAATGCTAAAATCATTGCAAGACGAATGGGTATACACAAATTGTTTTTCAACTTTGTATTTTCCATAATTTCTGAAAAACCACAAATATTACTCAATTTATTTGCAGGATGCTGTCATGTTGCACAGTTTCACGTTGCGGCAACAATTGCAGACAACACGTCAAGGTGCCATATCAGTGTTACCAATGCATATTTAAATAAAACAGTTGTTATATTATTACAGATTATTTATTTGCATTTTGGGGATTTTGACAGAACTGTCTCATGCACTTTACCAACACGATGCGGCTTGCAGAGTTATTGCTCGTCTCACAAAGGAAGTCACTGCTGCAAGAGAAGGTATAATACAATAACAATTTCATACATATTATTGTATCACATTGGATAATTAATTTGGTTTTCAGCTTTGGCGACGTTGAAGCCGCAAGCCGGTATTGCAGCCGTTCCTCCTGGAGTTCAGCAACCTGTAAAAACTCTTTGTTTTATGTGTGATAGAAGTGCAAATTACAGTTGTGATCGATGTTTAAACTTGTTACTTATTTCAGAGCTATGCTGCAGAAGCGGGTGGAACTGCCGAGCAGCCGTTCGAGGAAGCCGGACTAACACCGGATGTCATTCAGAAGGTTTATAGCACTTCATTTATAAGTGCGGCGTGTGAGTATTGTGTATAATATGACAACTAATGTCTTCTACAGCTGCAAGACAAGGCTGCTATTCTCACTCAAGAGCGCAAAAGGGTAACAACAATTTGACGGTTGAATTTTGTTACGTGTGTATGTGGGTGGAAACTGTATTTTTAATAACCAGAGAGGACGAACTGTCCCCGAAGATTTGGTCAAAGCGGATGACATCAAATCATTCAAGCAGTTGGCATCTCACCCCGTGAGCTTTTTTGATATATCTTACCTATAGTTTATAATTGCATGAATAGATTACTGATGTTTTATACGGCTTCAAAAGGGATTGCACAGTGCAAGTATTCCGGGTATTCTAGCCATGGATATTCACGGTGCAGATACGAGTAAGATCCTCACCGGCGGAAACGACAAAAATGCAACCGTTTTCAATAAGGACACCGAGCAGGTGATTTCCATCCTGAAAGGACACAACAAGAAAGTCACGAACGTCATTTATCATCCGGATGAGGTGATGTGGTGTTCTAGTTAGTGGAGTAAAGTGATATTTTGTCACATGATTTACATAATTTGTATATGATGGCATTTTCAGGACATCGTGTTCACCGCCTCAGCTGATGCAACAATCCGAGTGTGGCACGTGCCAACTTCGCAGTGCCTGCAGGTCATCAAGGCTCACGGTGGTCCCGTGACGGGATTGAGTCTTCACGCGACTGGTGATTACTTGCTCAGTACAGCCACAGATCAGGTCAGCTGTCCAAAGAATTCATGTGTTGAATTCGACGAAATCTGATTTCCTATTTCTTATTTTTCAGCATTGGGCCTTTACCGACATCAGGACCGGTTGCGTGTTGACTAAAGTTGCCGACACTTCTTCGCAATCTTGTACATGATTTAAATTACCATATTCACGATGCCATTCTCTTATATAAAATTGAGTTAATCGTTTCATGTATCACTTCAAGCTCTGACCAGTGCGCAGTTTCATCCTGACGGCATCATATTTGGAACCGGCACGTCGGACTCGATGATTAAAATCTGGGATCTGAAAGAGCGTACCAATGTCGCCAACTTCCCCGGTCATTCTGGTCCCATAACTGCCATCTCTTTCTCTGAAAACGGATATTATTTGGGCACATCTGCAGATGACTCTTCCGTCAAACTATGGGATCTGCGAAAGTTGAAGAATTTCAAGACCATCACATTGGATGATGGATACGAGGTGAATTGGTTTTTTTTTATTTAGGTGAGGTGGTTATCTTATTTTCTGACGTTTCGATTTGGAAATGTATTCTTGTGTTTAGGTGAAAGACTTATGTTTTGACCAAAGCGGTTCCTATTTGGCAGTAGCTGGCACTGACGTGCGGTAAGTTGAGAGTTTTTAAATCGAAGCGTGAAGGTTTTCGGTTGTTGAATTAGTCACACGAAAAAATGGCTGTTTTTTTAACTCCTCCGTTTTATTCACAGGGTTTACTTGTGTAAGCAGTGGCAGGAGTTGAAGGTTTTCAATGATCACACGGCTCTCGCAACCGGAGTTAGGTTTGGAAGACACGCCAATTTCATCGCGTCCACGAGTATGGATCGTACTCTGAAGATTTACGGGGCGTGAATGAAATCCGGAGTAAAGTAGTTGCGAAACTTGTACGATTTAAAAAAAAGGAACATGCGTATAATATTTCCACATCTTTCATTGTAGCTTGCAAGTATTCTGCGATTAATAACGTTGTGACAAGAATCTACATCATTTGATTAATTTCCAATGCAGTTTAAAATGCCACATGTAGCTTTACATTTACCTTGTGCAGCAACATTTAACATAAATGAACTAAAGCTTCGCAATGATTTTTGATATTATGGAATGAGTGGATGTTGTCCCATTGAGTTTGTTTTATTGTTTTATGATAACGTTAATTTTTTAATCCAAACGTTTTCTATTCGATGTACTATTTGGGATGTTGCTCGATTATGACAATGAAGAATAAACCCATTCTGGTAAATGAATTATTGTAGTATTATTGAATGAGAATAAGATATTATCCGACTGTGAAATCAATTCAAATCGAAACATTTAACATAATTTAATAATTGAATAGTACCGTGCAGCTCAAATAATCACAAAGCAAGAAAGTTATGCTAGCTGTTAATAAAAGTGTATTCAATTTTCTGTATCATTATTCTTGTTCACAATGGTATTGTTTGCGAGCTTTCATGCGCATCAAAACGCACAATAAAATCAAAATAATGTTGGGGAAAAAAAGCAGTACAGTGCTGCCATCTATGCAAAATAATTTCAAGGAGACCTGACAGGGTAAAATTTTGCATGTCAGATCTGGCTGTAACTTGCAAAATGGTATTCTAGCTTTACAATAAAGCACTGTGAAAAGTTTCAGATTTTTTGAGCCAGTAGTTTTTAAGCTGTGAGCAGTTGAAAGTACATGATAAATTTGACAGCAAGTAGGTAAATGCGAAACCGTTACCTGCT
>JAQIWR010001671.1:0-13015 GCA_034695945.1 Glomeris hexasticha
CCCCGAAGTGTCCTTGCACCGAAACGCTGGTCCCAAAACGCCAGCACCAAAACGGCGGCGCCGGAAAGTCCTGCTTCCGTATGTGTTACTTACAGTTTGGCAAAGTCAGTGAGTTTGGCTAATAAGTTGTATATAACTCAGATTAAATTTCCATCAATTGGAATAACTCAGGTGACAGGGTTTGCTTTTTTATATAAAGTTTCAGTTATGCAGGTTTCAATAATGCAAGGTTTCAGTAATGCAAGGTTTCAGATATGCAGGTTTTCAGTCGCGCAGGTTTCAGTCGTGCAACTTCAGTCGTGCAACTTCAGTAGTGCATCTTTACAATCACGTAACTTTTAAGTCATGAAACAAATTTTCAGTCGTGCAACTTTTCAGCCGCACAAGTTTTCAGTCGTGTAACTTTTCAGTCATACTTTTCAGTCATGCAACTTTTCAGTCATGAAACAAATTATCAGTCATGAAACAAATTTTCAGTCATACTTTTCAGAAATACTTTTCAGTCATGAAACAAATTATCAGTCATGAAACAAATTTTCAGTCATACTTTTCAGAAATACTTTTCAGTAATACTTTTCAATCATGTAACTTTCCAGTTATGAAACAAATTTTAAGTCATGCAACTTTTCAGTATGTATGAATCTTTTCAGTCATACTTCTCAGTCATGCAACTTTCCAGTCATGCAACTTTCCAGTCATGAAACAATTTATCAGTCATGAAACAAATTTTCAGTCATACTTTTCAGTCATGCAACTTTGAAGTCATGAATCAAATTTTCAGTTGTGCAATTTTTCTTCCGTTCAAAGTTTTCAGTCATGAAACAAATTATCAGTCATGAAACAAATTATCAGTCATGAAACAAATTATCAGTCATGAAACAAATTATCAGTCATGAAACAAATTTTCAGTAATACTTTTAAGTAATACTTTTCATTTATACTTTTCAGTCATGCAACTTAATTCCAGTTATGAAACAAATTTTAAGTCGTGAAAATTTCAGTCGTGCAACTTTTCAGTTATGTTTCAGATTTTAGAATAGTAATTACAGCAATATAAAATTTTTGAACGGTCCTTTTGAAGGTTCCTAGTTAGGGTATTTAATTGTTGTAAGTTTTGGTGGCATTGTGGCCAATGATGCGCTGTACTGTTTCGAGTTGATTGCCGCAAGGTGGCGCGATTGTTGCGGAGGATGTCGTTCGTTGTGGTGGTACGCGGTGGTCGGATGAAGATTGAAGAAGTCTGGTTGCCATGGCAACGGATCGGTGCTGCGGGGACGTCGCATCCTCTCGCAAAGCAAGCCCCGTTTTACGTCTGCCACTCGTCCTCTAGCTGCATCTGCTGGCCACAATTGCCATATACTATACATCATTATATGCTAGTGATTTTGGCGGCAAATGCACTCGTGACGTCACACGCCCTACAAACCTGTAAGATATTGATCAGTTTGTGTGTCGATTTCACGTAGTATAGCAGTAGTAGAATAGTAGAAGTGCGCCATGGCGGTGTCCTTTGGTGCATGGTGGTGCATGCATTGTGGGTGGTGGTGGTCTATCGATTGGGCGTGACGTAACGTACAGACCACGTGACCTAAGGTCAACCGGTGCGTCTGGCGATTCACTGGCGTATTTGCGAGCATTTTGCACAAATACACTGCTGTGATCAACATTTGGAAGGAATGGTGACGTCATTATTGAACGCCCCCCTGTGCAAAAACTACCATTATCCGTTATTTGATGTTTTTCAGCGTTTGGTTTCATGTTTTGAATTTCTCATTACAATGTAACCTGTCAAGTTGACCGCACTTGTATGTTTACCACCCTCACCACCTAATGTAGTTCACCGCTTTTTTGTAGATAGGTTTCCACCATAGAAAGGTTTTACTGATATGTTGACCACTGTTCATAGTACTATATGGATTTACATACAAATACAACATTTGAATCTCAAAGGACCTGAAAACTTTCCACCATAGACATGTTTTCCAGCATGGAGAGGTTTATAAAAACAAACCACGCTGTCAATGTGCCAATAATGTTACATTTTCCACCATAGACAGGTTTAACTGTACTGCATTGAAACCTGTTTGTAGTGGAATGTCAATGAACTGGAAAATATTTCCACCATAGAGAGGTTTTATAAAATGTAAATCATCTTTCCAGCATGTAGTTTCCACCATAGACAGGTTTCATTTTAATAGTACAATGCCCAACGTTAATTCTCCATACATTTTTTAGTCAGGTTGATCACCTGTTAAAGTTGACCGGATTCTTTTGGAACTATGTGGTCAACATACACAGGTTTAACTGTACTTTGATTTTACCCAACGATGTTATCCTCCAGTAATATTGCTTGAAACACCATTAAAACTACAATTTTTTGAACTAAAATACCCTACTGTAGTTCTTAAAAAATAAAACCAATTTATTCTAAATTGTTACACAGGGATTATTCATTAATTTGGTTCTGTTTATACTCGAGAATAGGCTGTGACGTCACTGAAAATCGATACTTTTGGACCAAGTAATCAACGTTTGGCCCAATTTTTTTAGTGTGCTTTTTATTCGTAACTTTTACCTACCGTCCTATGCCTACTTACGTATATACCAAGCAAAGAAAATGAGGTTTACTACGTAGGCAATCGTGACGAAAAATGTAATATTTAACAACGCCCCCAAGCGGCGAGAAGCTGTGACGTCATCGGCGCTCAATTACACTTTTACACACAAACAAAAAAAGTTTGTTATTCTTTTTTATACTTTTTTCTTTTGCTGACTGAAGGGAACTTCTTTTTATTGACTGACTGCAGGATTTGGCTGGTTAAGTTTTACTGGTTTATTTGACATTTGACCTCTGGTATCCGGGTTTAGGTCACCGAACAAAATTTACAAAATCTAGCCTAAACTATGTTACAAACAATAGAATCTAATTATATAATATTTAGTAACTTAATTACATAATGTTTGTACCGGTTTTTAAGGTTTTTCTATTAGTTTCTGGTATTGAAATGATGTTTTATTGTTGTTTAGGCGCCACCTGGCGTCGCTTGTAAAAAACGAAACTTGTTACATAATAAGACTAGGTTATTAACTCAACCATAAGTTGGGTTACCTATTAACATAGAGGTCAACTTAGACAGGTTATAAACCAGCAGTTACGTTTGAACTACAAGTCATGTATGATGGATGAGCTGCATGTATATGATGAGAAAGCAGAATATTCTAGCGATGACAGCGCCCTCTTGCGTCAACTCAGTGAAATTAGTGGAATTTTGAAATATGCTTTTTACAGTGATTAATTCTATAATAAAGTTTTAAATAAAAAACGGTAATTTTTGGCTAACATGGTGGTCCATAATGGAAGTACATGGGTTTAGGGCTCTCAAGTTACCGGAACTGAAATTCATAATTTGTTGGTGTAAACAGCTGACATGTGAGTTTTAGTAGCATGTGTCATTGGTGTCAAGTAGTATACACTTGAAAGTGTTTTAGTTTCAACCCTCAGCGTTTTATTTCCGGCACATGCAGTTTCTCTCATGTCAAACCCCATGCATGTCAGTAAAATAAAATGCTAAATATCACTTCTAAACGTTTCAACATGGATTTGAATATTAGAATATAATTATAAGATGCCCAGGAATTATTTATTAAATCCTGGAAAATGTATGATTTTGAAAAGCAGTTATATTTATTCATCAGTTTGTCTGCATGCAGGATTAATTAATTATAAGTGGAATTATTTATTTCGTGTCTTGGAAAAAATATATACATATATTGCAAATTTGTTTAAATATTATTCAATTTCGTCAAATTTAATCTCAAGTTTTTCAAACTTTTCAACAGTTTTCTTGCTGCAAAAATATTTTGTAACAAAGTTTCTCTTATAAAAGTTTTTCTCTGTGCACAGGGTCATAAAAATATGTTTCATATATCGAAAATGTCAGTTAAAAACTTAATTTCAGTTAGATAGAAAAATTTGAACATTGTGAAGAATAGGGATTTTGATCGGGAACAAAGAATAGGGAAGAAAATAAAGTTTTCATTTATTATATATAGAAAAGTTATGGAAGTTTTCGGAGCATTAGGCCTAAACCCATTTCAAGAAATCTGATTTGGAATCTACTCTTTACTGTTTATTACTGTATGTATACCTACATATATCCGGGAAAACCATGGTTTTCCTCCTTCCTTGAAAACTGTTACAAAATTATGTTGTCCAATTTGGGCCCATGTTTTTCACATCACCTGTTGAAATTACATTTCTGCGAATTTAAATCTGTAAACCTTCCTTATTATAAATACATGGAAAATACATTATTTTCCACACCTCTAAAGAAACAAATGCTGACAATAAAACCGTATATCTTGATAATGTATAACTGATACAACAAATGGAAATGTCTCTTCCACTCTATCGTTAATTAAGTTGAATGTATCTATCGTTAATTGGTTGTCCTTAAATTTGACCTTGCCTGTACTTTTAATTTGGCCAAAAAAATAATCGACACTCGGGAGCAGCGAGCTCGTTAACAGCTGAATTAATTAGTGTGGTCACGTGATTGATGATATTTTGCGTGGGTGTATGCCCTCAAAGTTGTCTCCAATTTTTTATTGCCTGCTCCAAGACACACCCCCTTCCCTTGGGGTGAGCAGCACCAGACGTTAACCGCCTAATTTGCATATTCTGCAGGCGGACCGGTATTCACTTTTTTCATTGATTCTTGTTTTTTATTAGTTTGAATGGGAGGGGCTTGGCAATGTTTGGAGCTCTGTGACGTCATTCCAGCATCAACCTGTCCTTGAATCATTATTTCGTTATATAGGATGATGATGAATTGAGGGTGAAGGGATGGGATGCTTCCTTCCGCACTTTTGTTTCCTTATCGTGTATATAGACAGTTTTGTTGGGGTTTTTCAAATGTTCACCTTGTGACGTAATAACCGACACACGTGAAATGAGGTAAAGGTAAAATTAGTATTTTTTGTGAACGTTTTCCAACTTGTTTTTATTTGTTCTTTTGCAGAGTTGCAGTTGGGAGGAGTTGGAGTTTCGTGAATTACTGGCAGACATAGCAACACTTGTGTTAACTTCTCCAATAGCTCCGCCTTCGCCCTGGCACGTGACACTACAGGTCAGTCCCGAATATCCGAACGATTTTTATTTTATAATGAAATTCAAACTGGAACTGCATTGATAACCGGATCAAAATGGCGCCCAAATCTGAATCGACCATACTATGTGTATATATAATTGCTCTAGAGACTCAACAAACTGAGTGTTGTCCAATAGACACATGGAATACATTACCTATATAGTAACATGGTTGACACTGGTACATTTGCTTCAAACTCTATGGCAAACGAAAATGCATGGAGAACCCGGATCAAAATGGCGCCCAAACCTGAATCGACTCTGAGTATCAATAGCTCTAAGGACCCAACTTTGGCAACACTTGTTCCAAAGTGCTGTCCAATAGACAAGTGGTTGACACTGGTACATTTGAAGCAAACTCTATGGCAAACTCGATAGAGGATCTGGATCAAAATGGCGCCCAAATCTGAATCGATCCTACTCTGTATGTATCAATGGCTCTAGAGACCCAAACTGTGGCAACACTCGCGGCAACACTTGTTGCTAAGTGTTGTCCAATAGACAAATGGAATATGTTACCTAGTGAGGTGGTAGACACGCGGGTACATTTGAATCGAACTCAATAGAGAATCCGGATCAAAATGGCGCCCAAATCTGAATCGATCATACCAGGGGGATCATACTCTGTGTATCAATGGCCCTAGAGTCTCAAACTGTAGCAACACTTGTTGTAAAGGGTTATATCCAATAGACAAGTGGAATAGGTTACTTAGTAAGGTACATTTGAAACAATCTCATGGCAAGCTCCATGGAGAATCTGGATCAAAATGGCGCCCAAACCTGAATCGAACATATTCTGTTTATCAATGCAGTGGGTTTGCAGGTGTGTATGTTTCGGCAGCTGGTTGCTAGTGAAAAGGTGAATGGAAAATGGGTGAGGTAAGCCAGGGGTGCAGGTGAATGGGAGATGAAAGGAGAAGAGGTTGGGTTCGGATTAAAGTCACACTTTTCGTTGACACACTGTACACTCTACCTGTAATTCAATGATGTTTTTCGCTCGTGCTCTTCTTCACCTGCTCCTATGTGTGTTCAGTAAACTTACTTGTTGAACATATACACACACCCTATAGCTTTCATATAAAACCTGATTGCCAAGGTTAACTGTAGTTTTAGTACCATATTAGGTAGATAGGTTCAAGTTAATTGTTGTTTATTTGTTATTTATTTATTTATTTATTTATCTATTTTGTTTAAACCAGAAATCATTGCCAACTTATTACTGGATTCAAGGTTGTCTTGTTCTCCAAGTAAATCTATAGAAATGTATAGATTTAAAAAAATGCAAGAATTTGTGGAATTTAAAAAAAAAACCTGTGTTATTATAAATGCTATTATAAATTAATAAATGCTAATATGCTGTTTTTAAAGTTTAGGTAATTAGCAGTAAACTTTGATGAAAGGAAATCTACTACTTTTTCTAAACGAAGTTGGACATTTTTTGGGTGACTGTAATTATAATTATATAAGGTCTATATGTTGTTTAACCCAGAAATTATTTAGGTTAAATGGAATTTCAGAATGCAAAAAAATAAATGATAATTTAAAATATGTATTTTTAAAATTGTGAAGTTTTTCAATTATGGTTATTATCACCATTGTGTTTTTAAGTATGAGATCAGCTTTGTTTTTACATTCCTTTGCCAGTATTTTAATCCAGGGTATGTGTTGATATCATGTTTTTCTAGCTATTGTTATGGGCGTGGCTTGAGAATATCCGCCATGTTTTTTTGTCTGCCCATAGCTTTGTGTGCAATGACATCATTGTTGTAAGAATATTGCAAGTTTCCAAACTACTTCCTTATAAGAGCCTATCAAGTGCATGCTGATCAAGTGCTTATATTTTTTGTTACACGTTTACACGTATCTTAATGTATCGAGAAAAGTGGCGCCCCCTGTTTGTGTTGTGGTCATTATACTGTGCTGAATTTTGGGCGTGGCTTCAACTGGCCACATGGCTTTCCCATTTAAGAAAAATGCTATCATTCTCATAATCGATTATCCGAAGGTCGACCAGTTCAGTTTCTTCATTTCTTCGATTTCCTACAGGTGGCGCTACGGTCTGTTTGATTGGGAAGTTTGGGAAGTTGGCAAGGACGCCCCCTGGCGTGCTGTGAATCGTTTTTGAAGTGTGAGGAATGTGGACCCATTTTTTTTTTCTCTGAACGATTAGTAATTGGGCTATGGATTACAGCAGATTACAGGGTGTTACTAGCGACCGCATTGTTTCATTTGACCTTTGACCTGTACAGATTCAACAAAGAGCACTTCCGCTTATGAATTATGGGTACCCTGGAGTGGATTTTACAGGGTGATAAAGACTGTTTTCTTAAGCTGGAATGCAGTTTCCCCCCTCTTTTACTTCACAAAGTTTACTTATTAGTTTACAGTTGGGGTAAAGAAAATGGCGGCCATTTTGAGCATTATTTATCCGGATGCCATTTTATTTATAGCTGTAGTTTGTTGGGGTACCATTATAGGGTAAGAAAATATAATAGGTCTCACTTGTCCTAATCTGGATATCCGATATGTCATCAATCAATTTGGGTGGGAATTGGGTCATAGGAATTGAGACAGCTATAGGTCACGTGCTTGCGTGTACTCTGGTTTGTGTCTGTTTTTTTGGACAATTTACTGCTAATTTACAACCATAATGAGTTCATTAAGTGGCCCCAATGCAGATTTATAGGCTTATAGTGTTGATGGAAAAATTGGAGAAAAAAAACACAAAATGATGAGAAGGATATTAACCAGAATTTTTGCCAATCGATAACATGGGCCAAAAATGTTGCCAAATATATCAAATATCGATCAATGGCCATATATATAGGTAGGTACTCGTGTGGCATTATGTAGGCTATTATAGTAAAAAGATCGATTGACTGATGAAGTTATAATTAGAGTAAATAAGGGAAAGTTTGGTTGAATGCAACAATTTTTCGAAAAATGAGATTTTATGAAATTGCAATTAATTAATATTTGAATTACCAAAATGTTGTACGTTATCCAAAAAAAGGTGTAAATTAAGAAATATTGTGCAATTTCAGTAAACTATGTAAGTATTGCTTACTATGAAATTAACAATTTTCCAAGTTTGATATTAATTACTCTACAATGAAATTAATTATAGTTTTTAAAATTTTCCTTTATATAAATTGTGGTGTAATTTTAAATGGATTTTTTTTGAGACTGTGTATAATTCCAGATTTGTTTGTGTTTTGCTATTAATAGCTAGGTAAGTATAGAAAAACTGGTTTTGAAGTTGAAAGTTTTTTAATAGCACAGTGCTACTACAAATAATTGAAATCTTCTTGTTTGAGATATGATATTGAATAATTCAGGAATGTTGGGCTGTATATTATGTAGAAATGACAAAAGGGACTTCTGGGAACATCCTCCAGGGATGTCACTGGAAGGAAGTCGGTGTTGCAAAACATAAATGAGAAAGAAAAAAACTTTATTTTGGAGACATACTACAAATTTCCCTTGAAATATATTCAAAATGTTTTTCAATGTGTGTCTGGGCCTACCTCTTATGAAATATGCAACATAAACAAATCTATAAAGTATATGCTATATACATATTTCGATTCACTTATTTTGTGCAGCAGACTTTATTTGTGAGTTCAGCATAAATCTGAGTCAGAAAAATAATATTGCTAATGCAACATCAAAAATAAACACATGTATTTAACACTAGTATCAATTATTTTCGATTACAGACTTGCAATGGTGCGTTTGCAATTTTAATACTGTATCCCCAACTTGAAGTTAGTATTTTCCCACTGGATGGAGCCCCGAACATTGCGGAAACTGTAGATTTCATGATTTTTTAAAATTTATCGAAACCGACTTATGCCCCTGTGCACGCTCATCTGTAGCAAATCTGTATGGATGTGCAGGCTGCACGGGCGTAAGTAAAAATCTGAAAATGTCCAACATTTATCGAAATCGACTTACGCCCCTATTAACACTCATCTGCAGTGTTTCTGTATTGACGAGAAAGCTACACGGGCGTAAGTAAAAATCTTGAAAGGTTCAACTTTCGTCTACAATCTCCCAATTTGATGCAGTATGCACGAATGTTGATTTGACCGAAATTAGGATATTATAGTGTAGTTTCGTTGCAATGTACAGTACGTTTTATACATGTGGGATTGTTTAGAGCGTTTGTGCTTTGTTCCTTTGGATTGGAGTCGTTTTATTTTTGGCATTTGCCTATTATTTCATTTCAATGGCTGGCAATTTATATTGGTTGCATATATATTTATTGAGGTGGGAATTGGGTGCCAAAGGAGCGGTTTTGAATAATTGGAGGATGAATATGGCGCTTCTATTGTAGATTTTTGAAAGCATGAAACAATATTATTTCGTCTCTGTCCATTATCGATTGGAAAACTAGGGGGCAAACACTATACAGACTGGTTTTATCGTCAAGATTTGCGATCGATATTTTCGGAAACATGGCAACAATAGAGCGTTTGTCGTCACGCCATCCCCAAATTTCCAGCAAACCAAATCTGGGCAATTGCACAGATTAAAACAGCACATACAACACATACCAATCGACAATTGCTTACCATACACACAATTCATCTGGCTTCATTCCCTATCACAGCTCTGCATATTTTATTTGTACACGTGAAAATCACCCCATCACCATTTTCTTTATGCCATTTTCAAATTGAAATCTCATTTAATTGGCTTATACTATACAAACATAATATTGTATATTTAACAATTACAAATATAATTGTACGCATAATTTCAAGTTATATATTCGAATTAAAAGCAATAGACCTACTTTGCATGTAATTATGCTGAATTCTCCTACACTGTTGCCTCTATTACACAGGGGGTTAATTCGGTTATAATGACATGCAAGGGACTAGCAAATTTCTGTCCTTATAAAGGAAGTGTATAATATGTTAATTATATGTTGCATTTTGAATTTAGAATGCAGATAATAGAAAAAATACTGATGTCCAGTACAAATGTTTCATAACTTTTCATAGTCCAGATTCAGCTTTGCAACTTACTTTTTAAACGAAGAATCATCATTATATTCAAGCTATTTATTACAAAGGTATTATTCCCCTATTGTTATTCGGATTATATGGTGTTTTGTGGGATTTTATATTAGGTTTTAGTTTTGTATGGATTCATGCAATGTATACTTTTCATTGTGGAAAATCTTGGAATGCTGTGAATGTTGTCATCGTTTCCCATCTACAGCCCCATTTTAATTTAACGTTTATTAATAAAAATTATAAGTTTTTTTCCCTGTTAATAATGAATTATTTATTCCTACCTAAATTCATTTTTATATTTGTTATATAGTACATTTTGTTTTAATGTACCGGGTGTTCCACATAACATGATATCTTCATATTGTACAAAATTGCAGTAAATTAAAAAAGTAATTAAAATGGTATGATTAGTAATGAAGTGGGATGAATCGAATGGGCGCATGACCTTTGACCTCCATTGAACTCTTCGATGTTTTTGAAATCCTAAATCGAAAACCGTAAAAGATAGGTGAAATTTGTCGATTAGAAAATTGTAGAGGACAATTTGTTAGATAGAAACCGCATTTTTGTGAATTTTTTCCTTCGCAAATATTGCTACATTTTCCGTTAGAACTTGGTAAGTAACGCTTCACAAGTAATAAAAACCATCCTGATTGATGTTGGGTTGCGCCAGGACTTGTATTTTAATCAAAATATTGGTCAAATTGTTTCTTCAGGCTGTGTTTCAAATTATGTTCGACCCAAATTTGGTGTGACGTAAGTCGAGTCAACGTAATTAGGGGGTGGGGGTATTGCTCTTGGTTGTGTCTTATAAAAGGAAGGAGATTTAATTGTAATTGACGTGAGAAAACAAAAGATGACCTTCTCAATTGAGATTGTCACTTGTCTGTGTGCTACTATACATGTTTTGTTCCCATGTCTCTTATTAGTGAAATGCAAGATAATTGCTTAATAATGGCGTCGTTGTTGGGTTCAGTTGTAACTGCGCTTTCAATGCTTCGTTTTAAACAGGACGTCCTTATTATGTAGTATCGATTTTAGTACACCAAGGTCTGCGACCCCCCCCCCCATCTTATCTTCATCTCTTCTTCGTCTTCTTCCGACTTCTTGCTTCGTTTTTTTTTTGTGTTGATAACGAGCCGTTTAATTGGACGTCTTGCATCGACGCCGACCCGATTTCGTTTTTGGTTGGCTTTCCTGCCTGACAGCGTTCACCAGCAAAGCCCAACATTAAGGGGTAGCTTTTCTTTCTGTCTTCAAAATTGCATTTCGCATTTCCTCCTCTTCTCTCTCTCTCTCTCTATCTTCCTGCATGGTTGTCAATTGTTTATTTTTTACCCGACTTTCTACTTGCTGGGAGGAAACTAATTCAGTGGTGACTGCATTTTATTGAAAAGATATACTCAACTTATTCTGGTTGCAAAGGTAATTTAGGGCCATTTTTGGTGGGGGAAAATGTTACTCTCCCTTCTTTCCTCCTCCCTCCATTCTCCATGCAGTTAGCTTGGCATGGTCTGAGCTGCAACCTGTTTTATTGGTCGGCAGGGCAGTGTTGCCAAGCAACAGCGTAGAAGACCAGTTTCCGTTCTGGTGATATGTATATATATGTATGGTATTTTTTTATTCTTCTTATTCTTGTTCGTATCAAGCTAAGTAATAAATGTTGTGCCCCACTGAATTGAACAAGGTTTCCTTTTAGAGATGCTTTCACACCTATCAATATACGAATGGATATACGATATAGGGGATTTTCTTTTACAGTCAACTCGTTGGGTGGTCTGCTTGTTATTTTGGTTGTAGACATATGTTCAGCAATATTATTACAGGAAATATTTTAAAATTAGGAATTGAAGGGAAATTTTATTTACAATTAAAAAGTTTATGTAATTGTTACTAACTTGTTTATTTTGTATAACACAGTTTTCATAATTGTTGGACTGTAAGAGAAGTTTGCTGTAGACATAGTAATAAATTTGGTTTAAAAATTTGGTTATTGGTCAATAGAAATTCTCACAGATTAGTATAATATTTTTATTAAACAGTTAAATGCATGCATGGAAAATACTTCAATTTTAAGAATACTTTGCAATGCATGTTATTGTCCGAAATTAATTTATACAGTTGTGTAATATTTATTTGTCACCTTTGTTTTTAATATTGAAGTTATTAAATTTTATGGAATTTAATTTAAGCATATGAAACAATAGTGGAAAGTGATGGACAATGTGTATGGGGCCACAATATGAAATTAAAATGGCGTTAGCACGAATAATAACGGTGAAAAGCCAAGTTTTTACTGAAACTGGATCGATAATACATGTAATAAAATGTTCTGAAGACGTTAGGCTTAAAGCCACAGCTTTCAAGCAGATATAATTAATGCTGACGTGAATATTTTAAAATAAAAAAGCAAAAATAAGAAGGGAAAAAAATATAGAAAAACATGCTTGTTCAGCTATTTGCAATGCCGGAAATTCAACTTTTTAATAATATCACTAACAAAATTTCTGTTCTTGTTGTGCATCATCGTGGCAAAACGGTAATTATTTTGTTGGCATTTTGCTGATTTTGTTATGTCAGCTGCCCTGTTAACAAACAGTGCACAAATAGAAGCTTGTTTACTTTCATATCCACGTGTCACAAATATTTATGGTCCCTTCAAAATGCCAATCCATTGATTATATATAGAAAGGGAACGTGTAGGCATATATATACAGGGTGTAAAAAAAGTCCTGTTACTGGCAATAACGTTGGCCGTAATGATTGTAGGTGAATTATGGGTATGAGCAAAGTTAGACTACACACCATGGGGCATTCAATTGTGACGTCATATGTGACC
>JAQIWR010001672.1:0-13011 GCA_034695945.1 Glomeris hexasticha
TAACTTTGTTTACTCTTTTTTCACAGGATTTTCGATTGTCCCATCGTTATTAGGGACACAAACACTACTTACTCGCGAATTATCGTCGACCCTGTCAGTTCACCTTTAAATAAAATATAAGGATTTTCTACATATTCAAATTAAGATATTTATGGCATCAATGCTTAACACATTTATAGTGACAGATTTCAAGAAATAAAAATCGACATTTTAATCCCTGAGATTATAAGATTTATTAGCTTTCACATGAAATTAAGAGATTTACACATTCCTCGAAATAAAATGCATATAAATACTGAAATTATTTGAATGCTGCTTACATTTATACATCAAATTTTACGTCGTAAATAATATGCAAAAATCTAACCACGCAGATTACGAGGGCATACACTTTTGTCGTCCCAAAATTAAAGCTCCAAATTAATAATGGTAAGCCTACTTGATAGCTTATATATACAGTTATAAACGCCCATCGTTAATTAATAATATTAGCATTTACTATACGAGTGTTGCAAACTTTCAACAGCAGGTTGCAAAAATTAGGTTAAATATGTGTGTGTATATATGTACCACATGTGCACACAAATATAACCGCAATAAATTCAGTGACGTTAGCTAATTAAGTGAACCGTCATCCAACTGATCAATTAATCAATACAACAGGTGGCAGTGGAGAGTGGCCAACACCAATAATGCACAATGCATGTACTTTTTGATCGTGATCGATGTTATCTAACAGTAAATTGTAGATTTGTCAAGAATATGCACGCCAATAGAGTTATGGCGCCATTTGTAATTTTCGGTATAGGTACTTGGGGATGAAAACATCTGTCAAAATTGCACACAGATAGATTAAATGTGTGCCATAAAATGGGGTCTGCTTTATAGGATTATCCAAACTGCTATAGACGTACTAAAGGGATTTCTTTGTAAGCAAAACAAGGCATAAAGTTCTTACAAGGTACCAAGGAGGTTGCAAGGTACAGACATATCTTTTGTACAAATGGCCCTAGTTTCCATATACCGGTATAGCAAACTCCGTTGCGCATCAAAAAATGTAAATGGGTCCAATTTACATATACAGTAGGCTACTTCTCCTTTTTCCTTAAAGGGCCATCCATAAATCATGTCACACATTCAGGACGTATACATATACATACCTAACAATAAAATTGTATGTGAAAGGGTATATACTACTAAACTTATAAAAATTAAAATCCCTGACAGAATTTACATAATTTATAAAAGTAATGCCATACATAATATCATAAATTGTGCAGAAGGCAATTGAATAAAATCCTATAGGAAAACGATCTATATAACTAACATTTAATTATAGAATTACAGATTTTTTTGAAATAATGCTCAGTGTGTGCAAACTTAATTTTATTTAGACATTGATTATAGCAATTAAGGAGTTATAATAACTCCTTGATTATATAGTCACATGGCTTTATAAAAAAAGGATGTTTAAATTGGAGCAGATTCCAGTTTTTAATTTCGACCTATTTAGTAGTGAGAAAAGTATATTGAAAACGTAACATTAATTACGGATGTTCCCTTGGGGCCAACAGCACCAGCCTTTCCATTACAAACACCATGTAAGTGCTCATATATTACCCAATAATTGCACATGTCCTATATAGCTGATATTGTCTATCTAGCTTGAAACATGGGTTGGTCTTAATATAACACACCGGTAATTATAAGATAAGCTTCACTGTTCTGCCATGTTGACAGTAATAGTGTTAATTATGATACCTGTATATTTATAACAAACAAGTTGGTCTAATTATTATTTAGTCACTGTTTGCATAGCTACCCATATGCACACTGTCTAATTTAATTTTAACACATTAAACAAAAATGCAGCTTAATTACCTGCATATTCAAGGTTTTGATCTAACAAAGCTGTAATTTAAAATATTATTGTAAACAAAACACTATAGCACAATAAGATATTGCATTTCTATAACGCTGGTCATAAATGTAAGTGAAATATGTTTCACAGTTCTGACACCACATCGATTTTTGTGGACAGAAAAACACTCGTGTAGCGTACTTCTATATATTGAAAGATCTATCTGAAGAGGGAACTAAAAATAATAGTTTTCTTGGATAAATTGTATGATTGAATTGAAATAACCAATAAATTTCTACTGGAATAAATAAAAATAGTCAGTATAATACACAGTTGGGTCGTTTTTTCACTCAAATTGTATGGTTTTAACCGTACCAATGGTGGAGACAACAGTGGCAACGAAATAGAATGCTCCAGCAAGGTCCCAACGAGGTCTTTTGTGGATGAAACCAGCAGCAGAAGCATTGCCGTATTGGTAAAGTAGGTCCTCTAGCATGGTGATGTTGATGGTGTCGTTGTGCACCACCAAGAAACGCTGGTAAGTATCCCAGAAGTGGCGTCTGCAAACCACTTCTTCGTCCCTTTCGAGCAGATGGAAAAGCACAGCTCCACAGCATAAATACACCAACATCACACCGGCTAAGAGCACAATTCTTGCATTTTCCTCCGTCAGTTTTATTCGGCTCAAACAGCCCTTGCCACGACTCATAGTTCATTTTTCACCACACCACCCAACGGCCCATGCATAGGTCACTTTCTCAAACAAATATTTCACCTCACATGGCCAATCAAAAATTCACAACTCACTTTGTCCCAATTCGTATCAAACATCATTTCACACAGTAAAAATTAATTTTCCCACTATTAAATATATGTACGTCATATAAAATTACAGAATTTTTCTATAAAATACGCTTAATAAATGTATATGAGCAATTTTAAATTACTAAACTATACCCCTTCAATGTATTACATTACTATTTAATGAAAATTAAATTACTTTACTATAATCGGAGAAGTAGATATCCATAAATCTTAAATTGATTAAAGGGGTGAATATATATATCATTACCTAAGACAAATTAGAAAATGGACATAAGTTCAGAAATGTCAATTTTATATTATAACATATTGAAAGAACAATTACATTAAAAACATTTAAAATGAAAACAAGATTTAAAATTGAACTTGGAAAGAAATATAAGACAGAAAGAGAAATGTGTATAAGACCATTTGGGACTTGGGTGAATTCAGCGAATTGAAATCCTTTGTCCAGCAAGAAATGGAGAAATGATTTGCTAACAAATCTTCAAGTTGCGATTATTCCCATTGAAAACCTGTGGCTTTAAGCTGCGATCAATAGAATATAGTAATTGCCAGGTTGGAAAACGATGCTACCCTTTTCACGTCATTTTTACGTGTGATGATACGAAGCGCCCACACTTGCCCCCCACGGCGTTCCAAGCACAAAACGTATCAATGATGCCGCACAACACCGCCAGGTGGCCGGTGAAAACCAATTGCACACAGCGACGCCACGCGTGTGTCGCACGTACTAAAAATCGATAACACTCTTTGTGTACCTATAATGCCTAATTTGAAACAATAAACCACAAGTTGCTGACACTACTTCTTATCACTGCCATAAAAACTGTTGGAAGGTTTTTATCAAAGATTCAATAATGTATCAGAATGTGGTGTTCCTATATTCATTTGCGAATTAGGATTAAATGTGGCACCACCCCATTGGCTGGGTATTTGCTATCACACCAAGTGATACATCTGTGATACATCTGTGTTAAAATGTAATTGCCACTTGAATCCAGTGTTCCCAGTGGCCTTCACACGTACTTCCCTAAAACCCACTGTGGCCCACTGTTCCTAAATCTACAAAATGTGAGTTTTGCCGGTAGCATACAAAATCTCTAATTAGCAGAAATTACCAACCAAATTAATCCTGGTTTTAGATTTGTGACCTACACATTCATTAATCATGCATCAGTTAATTATAGTTTAGTTCCACTCCATACATGTCATGTTGTCGGAATGGCATGCGACTCCTGGTGGCAACAGATGAAAGTAGCTCCTTCATGAAAAAATCTACAGGAATTCATGCAATTTTAAAAAATACACCTGAGATTCTTGTGCCGATGGGTTCCCAAATTGTGAGTTCGATTTCCAACACCAGAGGTCACTGCTGCATATTAAATTCTCTGTTTTAATAAGTATTCTGCACTGTACTGTATTTTGAAATATATCCAAAATACCACTCCAACTAGGTTTTTAAACTGAATCAAGTTCAAGCTCTTTGATCACCCAGTGTGTAAATTTAGGTGCAAGTATTCTGCCATGGCCACAGGCTCATCCGGGTCACTTGCCTGACGAACTATCAATTTTCCTAAACACAGGTAAATTTTACTCGTATACTACAGGACCCAAGTCACGTGAGCCAGTTTCATTGGTATTGCACCAGATAAGAAGGAAAAAGCACATTTCCGGTCTGACACGGCCCACCACTTCCGGGTGAAGGAATCGTTAGCTCAGTCCCCCCTGTTCACAAGACCGACCAGTCAGTCACTGACCCCTTGTCTCACATCCCTAAAAACCCAAAACTTCAAATATAAAAAGGTTTACTTCGGAGCATCCATAAATTGCATCACAATGCATCCTTATCAATGTTAAACTGTCTGGGATGCAGGTGGCCTAAAATTTTGCTATTATAAATATGATAATAAAAAAGACATATGGAAGGTGGTCATTCCTCTGATTTACTTATGGCACTCATTGGACCTAATCCGAATCCGCCCATTTTATTTGTAATATCGCCCTCAAGTAAACTACACAGAAAGCAAAATGAGAATTGAATATGAACAGGTTTCATTTGTCCATTATCACATACATGTTATTATACAGTATAAACAACGGTAAACAACATTCACCCACCACATGTCAATGTTTTTCCAATCTAAAATCACTTGATTTCTTTCAAATTCCCTGGCCAACATCATCCAAAATTCTAGTGAGTTTTTATATGTTATTCAGAGTGATAAACTATAGAGAATAGCTATTTGGTATGTTAACCAATTCGCAATGGTTAACGAGTTATTAATTAAATTCGAAAAAGGTATGCTGACAGCAAATTCAACAGCTGTTAAGTAACGGCGATGGAGAGGACATGGGCCAGGGCTGTGCTCGGTGGCGCACGCATTCCCCCGTTCTCAACATCGTCTGGCCAAAAAAAATTTCCAACGGACATTTGTCCAGGGAAGCAGCCAATTGACGGTGACAGCCGGATGCCGTCGTAACGGTCGTTTCGCCCGCTGGATCGTAGTCGTTACGTTCTCTATCTCAACCCCCATGGGTGATTTGGTCGTCAATCCGCACAAAGAAAGAGTTCCATCGACAAATCCGTCTCAATGGTTAATCGTTGCGAATTGGTTAACATACCAAATAGCCATTCTCTATAGTCTATCACTCTGAATAACATATTAAAAAATTTTTTGTTGACTTCACTGTCCCTTTAATATTTCTATTGTTTAGTTTCCTTTTTTCCTTTCGCTAAATTTTCAAGTTTTTTTCTTTAACATTTTTTAATACCGGTTTTTCCAGGACCACTTCCTTTGCGATTTCTTTTTACATACATACAATTCAATACAAGTTATTTTTTTTTCAAATAGAATTTACATTTTTTGATTATTTGTTATCTCAGTTTTATTCTAAATTTATTTGCACAGCATGTATTGATTATATCATCAATTATAGAACAATTAATCGCAAATTTTGCCGATTTACCAAGATATTACAGTAACGACATCCATTACAACAATGTAGTTTCCCTGAGTATAACGTATAAATAATGTTGAATGACACGTGCAAAAGAAGAAATTATGAAATCATGACTCGCACTAATGTCATTTTCACAAATGGAAATATTTTTGTGCATTTGAAACACTAGTATATAATTTGACAATAAACAGGAAGAGAAAACGGAATGTCACTACTGCGTCAATAATGACCTGCAAAGTTGCTATTTTATATAAGCAAATAAATACAACAGGAACTTGAGGAGTACATGATATACAGTACACCGAGGTGTGTATGGAAGGTAAATGGGAGGAGTTGTATAGTAGCATTTCTTTCGCATTATTTTGTACAACAGGTTGGTGGACACACACACACATGCCAACACTGTGCAGAAACAAGTGCTGAGTTCCGTCCAAAAAATAACCTAGATTAAAGGGAAAACGTAAAAAGTGTGGTTCAAAGAGGCTAGTGGAGTGGGCAAAAGCTGGCCTATCATTTATTGCCAAAATTTTTGTCGTTTATTATTTGGAGCCACTTTCAGAGTGTTCCTTGCAACTGCATGACGTTCACTGCAAATGAGCCTTGCAAATATACAACCTGACTGGATTAGCATTTGTGATAACACGTGCCAATTCTATATTTATACAAACAGGTGAAGCTTCACTGCAAACATCCTGATCAGAATCAACATCTTCCAAAGGTGAGTAATTATTACTCTATCACTATAAAAACAAATAAAGTATTATATATAACATTGTAAATGATTATTCATATCAAATACATGATTAATTTAACGACACATTTGAATAACTGGTCAGGTAACCGGAAGTTGGGATTACTTCCGCTTGCTCCACAAACATTATTGTAACAAACGTCTCCAAAACGCAGTTAGGAACCATTTTTTCGCAAACTAGCAAGTGTAATTTCAAATACTTTAGTGAAAAATAATAGTTTTTAAAATGCATTCCATATTTAAGCATATCACTTCCGGTATCTGCGTCTGATCCTTGGTCTGATCAACCTTAAAATTCCATGAAAATGAGATTAGAAATTTATACTACCGATAATACAAGTATAGTTGTTTAAAATTAATCAAAATAATGTGTTCAATTAAAATGTAGGATGATCATGTTGCTTCTTTCTCCATTCTCTTTTTTTGGCTAAATTGAAAGTTGTCTGTCTGGTATGATTTCTATAAATCAGGTTACCATTTCTGAAGTGGGGAAAAGGGGGTTTAGAAAGTATTAAATACAGCAGACCCTTTCTAAGTTAATACCTCCCTAACCTGGATATAATAATATTAATAACCTGGATATATTTATACGTTGACCCTGGAACACTATGGTATCAACATAGCCATCTTGAGTTTGAATATAATTCATATTTATGCTCTCATAACTATAGCAGGTATACAATTATTCTTTATACGGGTTTGCATACAATAACTGCTCATATGAAATTACAACTTTACAGCCATCTTATTTGCAAATTTCCCCACCTGAATACAGGAATAAATCGACTTTCAAAACAAACGGTCATCGACCGAACTTTTTTCCCATTTGTCAAAAACTAAAATTGTAACACCGACTGACCTATAATAAAACCGCCTCAAAACACTTTTCACATTTCCATTTCAAAATAATTGCTAAATCAAAACACAAAGTAGGCAGGCTAATAACTCTCACAATATACTTTCCTGAAACCGGAATTTGTAACAAGTCATCAATATATTATAACATTTGTTTTCGCTTTTCAATTTAGAATTACGTCTATGCTTATAAGCATGTGTATACACATGCAGGACATCACTGTCTATTTCTGCAATCATGCACATGAATTACAACGTGCATAATGGATGATCCCTCGGCTGTGAACATTTGCAGAAGCCAACATTTTGCTATTGGTTGCAATTAGCACTAAAGGGGAGCAGCAGGATATAAAATTGGAGATCGGGATATAGGGAGCGTGCAGTTGCAATGGCCGACATAGGCACATTGGCGCATGCGCGTCTTGCAAGTGTGCAAAATTTCAAACGCGTTGCCATAGTGAGTGATGAGGCCAACAGTTCGCATGCTGACACTGCTGACCGATCGTCTGACCCTACAACACCCATTCCAACAAATTACACTAAGGTAAGTAAGTACGAGATTAGTTATGTATTTTATAATCTAAGCACGACCAACCTACTTTAACTTATTACATGGGTATACCCTTTTACTGTACCTTCATACACTCTTGACAATATATAACAATAACAAATTCCATACAACCAAGGATACAACTCTTCTGTATTTTAACCGAATCAGTCCACACAGAAAATCATACCAGGAATGGTATTTTCGTCAACATGTTATAAGCTTAGTTTAATAGTTTTTAGTTAGTTTTTAGATTATGTGTAAATAGCAAATTATACTATGAAATTTATGACATTTTAATCACTAGCATTGTTTTTTATATAGTCAATTTGTTATGAGCCTTCCTTGAGATCGTAGCAATAAATTACACAATTTCATGTTCCATTTGCATAGTATTTATGTATGACAGTTGAATAAGGACATTTATTTATGAAGATAATTAAAAGTGTTGACAGCAGCTGACAGTATAAATTTAATGGGAAATTTCCTATTGCACGTCCTATTCCAAATTATATGAAAGAGAAAGTTAGGAAAATGGACCTACACTTGTGTGGTATCACTAAAATACCCATTTTAAAGTACAAATTAAATGTGCACATAATTAAAAAGTAAAAAGAAAACTAAATAAATACTAATAAAAAACAGAGTCCATAGGGAGTGTGAGTGAGTTGAGCGAATCTGGCAACATTTCGTGATTTTTCATGCTCCTACTCAAAACTGACATGAACTACATTTTTTATATGTTCTGTCCAGTATACTCGATACACATACCTAGACCACTTTCTCGAGATGGCCTCAATCCAAGAAAACAATAAATTCTGATGGGAGAAGAAGCAGTGAAGAAAGAGCGAGAAACACGGAAACATTTCACACGTTCAAAAGTTCTTTTAAAAATGGCGGCCATTTTGCATGCTCTTCCCGAATCTCTTTTGCATGCACAGTAGCGATTTAGCATTTCCCTACCAACACAACAAAAATCTCACCTATGGAATGTGTTAAATATCACGTATAGATGACAACAAACTTCACGACCTCAAATACTATAAAAACATTTAGTTGTTAATTCGACATTTTACTCTTGCAAAGGTCAAGAGCACTAGTGCTAATGGGTGAAGTCAATTGTAACATTGGCCACCAACGTTATCATGTAATTTAAAATAAACCCGACTATTATATGCATTAATAGTAAAAGTTCAAATATTTTTCCCTTACATTTGAAAAATTACAGTATATTCCCCAGTATTCAATTATTCCTATCACAATTTTCGCATTCTTTACTAAAATACTAACACCTGTGAAGTTGACCTTTGACCACCTCGCTAAGTTAGGTCACATTAAACTCATTGGTTAGGTACTCCTTTTTTCTAAGGACCACCATTATAGAATAAATATAGGCCAGGGGAGCATCCATTAATATTGTCATAATTGCATCCTATTGGACCAGGATCCAGATTGATAAATTTTGTAAATAATCTTTGAAAAAGTTCGTCTGAATAAAGGAGGAAAATGCGAAGGGGCGTTGTCTAGCGCAAAGTTGGCCCATAACATTCGCATCACCAATCCCAAACTGCTGAATTATTATTATGACGTTTAGGTTCATCCAACCGACCGACCTGAATACCGTTGTGACGTCACAAGTAATTACAAAATCAACCTTCCTGTTAATGCACAATTAACGTTACATGCAAAAAAGGTCATGCATATAGTCTTAGGTGGGGGATATACAACAGCTGTTTGTACAAAGAGGTGCAAAGTCAGAACCTTGACAAATAATTAAGGTTGGGATAATTTGAAATTTGCACGTGCTTATGATGGTCAAGAAATACATTATAAATAGAAAGTATTTTCTAGTTGACTATGCATAAAATTAACAAAGTTACCACGACTAAAGTGTCTCATTTTGCGAGCACCATGCATTAATTATGAGAAGTTTATAGCAGTGTACAGCATACGATTCTAATTGGCTGCATGTTGAAATAGGGCAAAAAGCACATAAAAAACTCATTTTGCCAGCGCTAATTTTCACCACTAATATACATACAAATTTAGCAAGGGACCTATAAAAAAAATGTGGCAGGTGTAAACACTAGAAATGTCAATTGCCATATGTTTATTATGAAATGATCCAGACATCATTTTCGATTACATATGTACATTTCTCCACCTTGAAACGAGTAATGCATATCAAGTTCAGTGTTACATGGCAACAATGACTCAACACATTGTGTTAAAAACTGTTCATGATTGACGACAGACCATGCAGCACTTGAATTGAAAAATGATTTTGAATCTACTTATAACAAAGTATATGTGCAGTTGTGAACAGGAAAACTGAGTTCCAACAGGGTCATGATTTGTATTCGAAGAGGAAGACTCGAAGCCAACAATGTCCCAAATTCGCACTTAATTTCCATTCGTGTCTTTGACTTTTTTCTATTTCAAATAACCCCATTGAAGACCACACAAAACTCCCGCTCCTCCTACTTTCCAACTTTCTCTTCTGCTATTATCACAGCGAAAAACGTTTGAACTACATAACTTGCCAACAGTTCCATGAAAGAACAACCAAGAACAGGAAATGATAAATGCCCACCTGTATCCATTTTAAAAATTACATCAAGTGCTGCGACAATCATCATAATGTCTTTCCTTATGGGAACGTTCATAAATTATGTAACACCGATTATATCTTGTGATTTTTCTACTGTTTTTCATACCTACCATAATACCAAAAAAAGTTGAAAATGTATATATCGATCCGTGATGGAAGTGAAATCTCACTGCTAAGCCAAAAAGGGTATAAAAAGTTAGTATTAACTTTTTATACCCAAGTTGAGATCATAACTGAAAGCGTCTTAAATCAAACTCGTTAAGATTGGCCATAAATTTCTAAAAAAGCTTTTCTGGTTCGTGTATATCTGTACACACACACACCCACATACACACACACACACACACACACACACACACACACACACACACATACATACATGTTGCAGTTTGTTTATATATAACTGATATAACACCGAAATGAAAACAAACAGCAAAACCCTTTTTGGTATAATTAATTATCCCATTAACCTCACCTTTAAAAAATCTACGTAAGTTATGATACTGTTTAATTCAATTAAATTTTGCATATTCATAATATGCCAAGTAGGATAATAGACACCCTTGAGATCCATAACCTTAATTCATAATATTAATCCATAGAATAATACTACTTTATACCTATAGTACAATGGCATTGAGAAACTTACTTTGCGACAGGCTGCAGCCGAGATGTCCACGCAATGTCCATACGTGCTGCGTGAAAGTGCAAAGATGTCACCCATGGACTGCGGATCTGACCCAGAAGTGATTCCTCAATGGCTGGATATGAAGAAATTCGAAGAGGGTCGAGCATTTTACCGCAAGTACTTCTTCAGCGTCGTGACCGCCGCGTTGTGCGGACTTCTCGTGCTATTCGCTGAGCCGGTCACCGTTAGAGCTTTGTCTTACACCGGTCGAAGTTGCACCAGACGAAAGGCCTTCAAGAGGTACTTGAGTACCGTGATACACATGGACAGGTGGTACACAGGTAGAGTGTGGGACTCGGATGACCCTGCCAGAAGATCATTGCTGGCGGTGCGTCAGGTACATGCCCGCGTGGCACGTAAGATGAACGACGAAGGTGACGAGCTACTCAAGGAGGCCACCAGTCAGTATGGCATGTACCTGACTCAGTTTGGCTTCATGGGTTTTGTTGCTCTTCGGTCTGTGGAGTTGGGCATCAAGGCAACTCCGCAAGAGCTTGAAGGGTACGTATACGGCTTTCCATCAGATTTGAATAGAAATCACAAGATATTATGGGAATTTAATAGGTTCGTCCACTTCTGGAGGGGCATTGGATACCTTCTGGGCATCGAAGACAAATATAATCTTTGTAGCACATTTGAGTCAACAAAGCAGAACTGTCAGCAGCTGGTGGATAAAGTTCTACGGCCTTCGCAAGAAAGACCTCCACCAAAATACGATATCATGTCCAGGGCATTAGTAGAAGGACTTGGATGTATTGTGCCATGTTTGGAGTACAGTTCCTTCCGGGCGTTTACTTACGACTTATTAGGATTCTGTTACAAATTTCAAGTTGACGGTGTCTCAAGGTATCTGTATAAACTGATCAAGCTTGTCTTCCGATATCTACTGGTGATACCGTTGTTCAGGGTGATATTCAACAGTCTTCTGCGAATAGCCATTTCATTGGCATCACGTAGTATTCCAGACATTATTGTGCATTCAAAGTCTTCTGGACAGAACAACAATTACTCGGTGTCTTCGTAGCACCACGACAACGCTGACAACTATGCACAACGCCAACACAGTTCCTGTGGATTATAAATATATTTTAATATTGGTGCTACAAACATGGAAACCACAATTAGTAATAATATTCCAAGTGATGAAAATGTGAATACAGATAATGTCAATGAACAGCTGTTTGATGGGGACATTCCAAGCCAAAACGGCATATGAGTGGACAGATTTATCAATAATTATTTTATTTGTTCTGGATTCTTACTACATATAGTACTTTATCATTGAAGGAACTTTTCCAGATTTCAATCAGGTTATATACCATGTTGACGACTTTTTTATGATTCAAACTGCTTTGAAACTTATCAAATGTTCCTTTTTAATATTGCAAATGTCCAAAACAAAATTGAGACAAATCTGAGGTTGTCATCCGATAATAACTCCTCGGAATTTGCTGTTTGGCATATGCAATAACTACCTTGTTGCCATGCTCTTATAACAAGAATATGAAAGAACTCGTGTAATAAAAAGTTAATTTGAAAGATACGTATTTGGCATGTAATATACCCCATACTATAAATTGCAGTTTTGTTCTTTTGAAAAATTCGAGTCTTGTGGTTTATGTTGTCATAAAGCCGTATAAATATACGCACTACCTTGTATTAGTCGTCATAACAACGCAGTTAGTCAATTTAGTAAGATGAAATACAATTTGTCAAGGCGTTTCAATTGAAATACAAATTGTACAGTTGTCATTTGCTGACACGTGATTCCTTTGTTGTTCCCTTGTTCATACCAAGGAGTCACATATATAACTCCTTGTTCATACACTCTTGGCTATTCGCTAACGCACTAGAAGTGTGCGACACCTGGCGAGAACGGCGCGAACCCGCTCTCAAAAGGTGTCAGGTGCCT
>JAQIWR010001673.1:0-13008 GCA_034695945.1 Glomeris hexasticha
AGGGTGGGTGGGAACCAAACAAGTAGATTCGTCACATGTCGAACACAATTGGCACATTCATGAATATATACGGATGCAGAAGTGAGGGTATTCAACGTCGATCTCGTTCGATAGTTGCATGTGCGAGTAGAAGACACTTTTTCTCAACTTGACATCAATTGGCAGAGTACATTTTGAAAAGCAGTCAACGAAGCTGGTATTGATTTTGAAGAAGTGGGGGGGTTTAACGCAGCGTGAAAATGACGAACGCTTGATTCGAAATTCGTTCGGCCGCCATCTTGGATCACATGCTATTTTTAGCTTATTTCCCGCTCTTTCGTCCCCAGCATCCAAAGTGTAGTGTGATTTCATTGATATACTTTTAATTGTAACAGTTTCAACCGATTGTTTCTATGTATATATATCTTGCATTCTGTACTAATAATGCAAAATGATTGTTGATCCAATAAAAGTACAACGCAGGAGAAAAAGTTGTGAACAATTGTGCACGATTTCAAAAAAAAAACAAAAAACTTGCAAAAAATTCACAATTTGTGCACAAAATATTGTGATTGTGGCGTTTTTTGCACAAATAGTGTTCTGTTTTGTGCAACTTTGTGCCGAGCTTTGTGCACAGGTCGCACAAAATTTTAGTGCACAATTGGACACAATTTTTTCTCCTGAGGACTAGCCTTATCTGATTGTGATTTACTGCTTTATGTTGGTGATCGATAAAGTTTGTAAATGCAATATTCTTCTTTGTCAGTGGATGTTGAAGTGGGAAAATTTACCTGCAAGCGTTGGAATATTGGTTTTTGCTGCCTCAGGGTTGTGTGTAGAGTGCGCTGTCAGCAGATTGTCGATTTTGCGAGAAATTCGCATCATCAATATTGCATTGGCATCGATCAGGATCTATATTGTTTCAGGGAGCAATGGGGGCCATATATATGAACCTTGGGTATATTGTGAGAATAATGTAGACTGGGTTTTTGTTTGCAGGTAACGAAGAAGCAATAAGTTCCGATGGACCGGTGTTTATACGAGAACCAGCGAGCAGTGTGGACTTCTCCAGTTTATCAGGGGCTGTGGTGGACTGTTCGGCAAGGGCATCACCGAAAGCGGTCATCACGTGGCTTCAGGCAGATGGTAGCACGGTGGCCACCATCGATCGACTGCGACGAGTGGCAGTAAACGGAAGTCTGGTGTTCATGTCTTTCCAATCGGAGGATTACAGGCCAGATGTTCATGCCATGGTGTACAGGTGCGTTGCAACCAACCCCATAGGCAGCATCGTCAGCAGAGACGTGCAAGTCAAAGCTGGTCAGTAGTACTATTTTGTCTATATCTTGTCTCAATTTCATCAGTGTTATTTGAGAAGGAGCCAAAATTTGATGGGCCAAATGTTGTATCAGCAAAGTGTGCAAACTTAATGGCAAGAAGGTTTCCTCCGGATGAAAACGTCCGCAGAGACAAATAAAGCTACGTTATAGCTCCATTTTTAGAGGAGTTACAATATATCGACCTCAACCTGTGACCTTTATATAACATCTTTTCATGAGTATATAGAATTCAGACAAGTGATATTGTTAAGCTATAGTACTATACAATATTGAGAAGGATTAAATATCCATGGTAAGGTGAACGACCTGGAGAGCAAGGTTAAAAAATACGGATCGATGCAGTGATCTAAAAGGGAATAAGCTTTTATATAATGAATAAACGTAGCCTACACGCGAAATGTGAACGTTTAGCAAAAGTGGTTTGACATTAATCAATAGACTCGTTATGACTAAGATGGAAAGAGGAGACACACATTCACTGGAGCCGTAAACTGTGTTCACATATGACCTTTGCCGTATTATATCGACCGGTGCAGGCCCTGCATACATAAGCCAACATTGCAGACTGTATGCTGCATGTAGTTTATACAAGATCGTCCTATTCAACACTCTAAATTCGAAGCAATTCCACAATAAAATGCAATATATTTAATGGAATGACTCCCATTTTGTGATGTAATATAGGACATGATTTATGGACGCTCCCTAAATGCATTATGCATGGTTCAGTATATGTGGGGTTTTTGGTTAATTTAAGCAGACATACTGTATACAATACATGCATATTTATATCCTGTGTTTAATCAGGTGTATAGTGGTTCAGTGAGGTCCACATCCTCTGCCCATTGAATTGAAATTGAAGTGCATAATATGAAATTGGTATTGAAATTTGTAGTGGTGCCTCACCCACCGGACATTCAAGTGTATGACGTTTACGCAATCGTTGGAAATACTGCAGTTATGAGATGCCATGTGCCTCCAATCATGGCCGACTATGTCCATGTCACATCGTGGATAAGGGATGGGAAATTCACAGTAAATTCTACAACCCTAGACGGTAATAATAGTATGACTAATAATATTGTTGCTATAACGTGTGTGATCGAATTTTTGGCGAAAATACGTATATATAGTAGGTGATGGAGAAATATTTGGTGGATTTTTCCAATCATGGTGGTAATTTGACAACGTGCAAGAGCGCACAATAGGATGTGACGTCAGAGAGTATATTCAAAAATCGATAGCAGTGTGGGAAATTTCGATCCACTGATGCACAGAGCTAGTACAAAAGCTCATCGATCAATCCGAAAAGAAAATCATTTTAGGCTGAACTTCAAAAAGAAAGAAAAAGCAAATCTTGAGATTTTGAAAGAGCCGTCTCAGTCAATAAATTTATTAGCATAAATATTAGTTACTTTTAGATATAAAGATACATTTTATAAAATGTTTGTTTAAAATTTATTTCCATTTATTTTATACATCGGCTAAAAACCAATTGTGAAAATGCAGTATATATCCCAACTTTTAACTACAGGTGTACTGTAATGAATTAACAATAGATGAAATGGATGTGCTTCATTAAAAATAGATGAAATAGCTTTCAGACGTTAGATGCATGAGAATAAAGGAGATTGATTGTAGTAACCGCATAGTTGACTCTAGGGGACACTAATTTAAAGTTAGCAACGCTTTTACATTTATTGCACATTTTTGTCATTGACTTTGAAGGAAAACTTTAACTTTGAAGGTCCCAAAAAAATGCAGGGGTTCGTTGTACTATATGACGTTGAATTGTATATTGTGTAATATACACAATTAGCAGTACTGTACATGGAATTAGGAGGAATGAAATTTTACTGCCCAAAGGGAAATACCTGTTGATGCCTGAAGGAGAACTGCACATTCAAGATGTACAGATGGCAGAAACAAGTTCTAGTTATCAATGCAAAGCAGCCAATCGGCTTACAGGAGAAGTTTATTTAAGTAACACACCAGGAAAACTCTTAGTAACTGGTAACATAGCAATGTTGATGCATGGTCATTAATAAGTTTCAGAATGAAGAAGGTTATTTTTTTTCCCACTATCAGTCCCTCAAGGTAGTGTACCACCAGATATAATGAATAGCAGGACAAGTGTGGTGACCAGAGAAGGAGCTTTTGCTGTTATTCCATGCGCCACTCAAGGATATCCTGTTCCAACAATAACGTAAGCAATTACTGTGCCTGACACACGGAGATGATGAAGAAGATGAAATGGCAATTATAATCGTTACCTGATCTATTGAAGATGGTATGGTAAAGTTGCCGAGGGACAAGAACATCCTCTACTAATGGGAGATAGGCTGCAAAAAACTCCAAGCGCCTTGATCATAAAAAAGTTGCAAGTCTCCGATTCCAACGTTTATGTGTGTGACGTAAGCAACGATGTTGGAAGCAAAAGAGTGGAAACGGCGATGACAGTAACTGGTAAAAAACAGACAAAAAAAGACAAGAGATCCCAATATGTTGGCATCGCATTGGAATTGATGGTTGTGGACTTCTTTATATGTAGCCAAACTGGGGACAGTGATTGAACCTCACGTGCTGACTGTGGATTTGGCAGCACAAGCAGTCTTCCGGTGCACTATAACAGGACATCCCGTGTCTTCTGTCAATTGGCTTCACAATGGAAAAACCGTGAAGGATTTCATTCAAAACATGGGAGCAACTAGTGTACTTCGTCTTGAATCTGTCAAAGTCAACGACCGAGGAATGTATCAATGTGTAGTTTCCAATTCGCAAGAAACGGTTCAGGCAACAGCTGAGCTCCGGTTGCAAGGTACACGTATACGCGTATGCTCCCCCTCACATAATTAATAGATGGTCCCTAAAGTACAATATTAATTTGTGATTGTTAGACGAACCTCCCGAGTTTCATCAGGTATTCGAGGAAAAAGTGCTTGGAGATGGGCAAGGCATGTTACTGCGCTGCGTGGCATTCGGAGTGCCACCGCCGCAAGTCACGTGGGCCATCGATGGCAATGTTGTCCGTAGACCACGGATTGCCAAAGTGGATGAAAGCACTGATTCCCATGGTAACGTGGTAAGCACACTAAGAATACAAAACCCAACACTCAAAGATGCCGGACTGTACCAATGTACGGCGGCGAACAAAGCCGGGAAAGTCACGCATGGAGCCAGAATAAACCTTCATGGTAGGTATAGCTATAGATACTATTCAAAATGCTTGCAATTTATAGTGTGATCTTATATTCTGTAATGAATTAATATCAGGGCAACCCTTTGGAAGAAATGTTCCAAAGCAAGTAGCCATTGCAGCGAGCACTGTGTACATTAACTGTCCGGTATATGGGCACCCGATTGAAGTCTTCCAATGGGAAAAGGGTAAGTTGGGAATTGTTTGGCATGATAATATATATCTAGCAAATGAGACATTACAATGTATTTTATTTATGTAATGGAAAGATTCCCGTATCCTTCCGCTCAACCTCCGGCAAGCTGTGTATCCAAATGGTACTCTGGTGATAGAGAAAGTGAAGAAGACAACAGATGCCGGAAGGTATACATGCTCAGCTTGGAATAAAGAAGGCCAAAAAGCTCAAGTTGCAGTGCAACTGGAGGTCTTGGGCAAGTGTCATTCCTATTCAATTTGCTAGTTAATTAAGGCATGTTTTGAAATTCCTTCCGATTTCATTTTTACAAAAGTGTTCGTATTTAATGTACCATAGGTATGGCTAACTAACCATTAATAATTTGCGTTTAATTTGCTAGGCACTAAAGTGAGGTATGCAATATGCTTATTAATCATGGGAGTGTTCAAGAGATGAACATGGGTCTAAATACAGAATCTATCTCAATATTGGTTTTCACCATAGTGCTAAGATAAATATATCAACCCATATTCATCTCTTATTATATACTAGTTTTTCATTTTTCAAACGGGACAATTTTTTTAAGTGCCTGATGATAAAGAAACTACAGTTAAACCTCGTTAATTAGACACCTGGATAATTCGTCACACTGGGATAATTCGTCACAATTTAAAATACAGTTTCCATAGACTTGCATGTTAAAAATTTCCGTTTAAATCGTCACTCCGCATAATTTGTCTTAAATTTTCAGTCCCGCTGGCGACGAATTAACGAGGTTTGACTGTAATCGCATTTTAATGTTTTGAAGGCAAAGCTGCAACCGAATTATATAATGACTATTTTTAATATCAATTTCCACTTTTATATGAAGTTATAATCATTAGTTTGGCTAATTTCATCCTCTGTAAACCAACTGTTTTTCTTTACGCAGGTGGAAAAAATAGTAGCCATTGGAATTGCATTTTTTGACCATCGTTGCATTTTTTGTCTCTGCCGGACCATTTTTCATATTTCCTAAAATAGTCATTCACATATTGGTGATGCTATATATATTCTCCAAATTGCTTTTCTAACTTATACATTGCGTGGACCAAGAATTCTTTCACAAAAAAGGTAAATCTTAAATAGTACCTACGCGTACTAAACTATTTACGGCTGCTTAGCAGGGCAGGCCACTACAGTATATAGTGTATACAAATAGATGAAGTGGATGAGATGTTGTTGGCGTAGATTGGTTTGGCTGGGGAGTGGAAAAGGGGTTTAAGTATGTGCCTTGCAGTTTCTCCCAAGATTACTCCATTCTCCTTCCAAGACCAACTAATCCGCGAAGGCATGAGGGCTCGGTTGCAGTGTGTGGTCAGTGATGGCGACCTGCCACTGAAACTAACATGGACGAAAGATAGCCAGCCGATTGGCAGCGATCTGGGAGTGCATATCCGCGACTTAGACGAATTTTCCAGCATTCTTACCATTGCCAAAATCACCCCCCGTCATAACGGCAACTACACTTGCGCCGCCAGCAACTCGGCAGGCTCGATGTCTCATTCTGCCAAACTATTCGTCAATGGTAAATGACACATGGTCATGCTCATGATGGTGGTTCAGTGGTCCAGTGGTGCTATATATATGGTATAGTCGTCGTCCTCGTACAGTATGCGTACGTTATGATCGTCGTCGTGTGGCACACTTTATGTTCGCTTCCTGTTCATTGGTTGGATCATCGTGCCAGATCTTGCCAATATCTAGAACCATTGTGCATTGGACCTTTTCAACAATGAGTACTTATTGACAGTCTTTACTGAATCCTAAATAGCACAAAGGAATTAGCTTCACTGCAAGGCCTGATTCCTCGTTAAACAAGAAATTCTCAGCACAAAGTTTCAACAGCCTCTATGGAAGTACTTTAAAGAATTAGATTATTGGCTTGAACCATATGCCATTAGGGTGGCAAGATGGTACAAAATATTGGTGCAGTTGGAAGTCCACCAGTCATTAACACACCAAAAGTTATTCCACCAGGTTGTGTCTTGTCACATACCCAACTATAGTGGCAAGGATAGTGGGTTTGCTTTGGAACTTTTTGGAATACAGATTGTATGTTACAAAATCCTTTTGCTGTAATTTTGTGTGCAGTTTGCATACAGTAGGGTTATATAAATCAAAGTAAAATGCAATTCCAGCAGAAATTCTAGTTTGATCGATGAGCTGCGAGCGGCGATAGCCGCATCGAAGTATAGCTTGACATTTGCAAATTTCATAGTTCTCAGGATATGAAACTATAAAAGGCAATTGACTCGTTTGAGGAATGGGATTAATGCACAGTTGGTGTTTTTAATTGGCAAGGTCTGACCGATGATTAGCGCTTTGAATACCAAAGCGTTCAATACTCCGCGGCGCATCGGTCTCACCATCGGTCCACGGTCTTCTTCTGCCTCAAGTCAATGGCTGGTTGTGTGTCGTCTCGTTTTCGTTGATTTCCAGTGCCCCCAAAGGTGATCCCGTTCGGTTTCCAGGACGACCAGAACTTAAAGGGCATGCGTGCGCACATCACGTGCGCGGTAAGCCAAGGCGATCTGCCCATCAACTTCCAATGGCTGAAAGACAACCGCGAGCTTCCAAACTCTTTGGCTATCCGCATTGTGGGATATGACCAACACGCCAGTTCGCTTAGCATAGAAAGTGTGACGTCACGGCATTCGGGAAACTACTCTTGCCACGCCAGCAATGGCGCCGGAGAAGCCACATACATGGCCCAACTACTTGTGCAGGGTAAAAACAATGCACCACTGCACGTTAATAACACTCGTTTTTTAGAACACTTGATTCTTTCATTTTCTTTCCCTTTCCAGGTGTTAAGACGCTACAAAATGCGCTTGATTTGGTTCATTGTGTTGGTGCTTTTCGTATTTCGCGCCGAAACGTGTCCATATTATTAGCTATATATTTATATGATAAGGCGCTTTATGTGTTCTTTGTGCTTAAAGAGTGTGATAGTTGATAGGCTTCTATATATCGCTGTGTATCCATATAACAAGCTGAGCATACTAACAATAACCATTTGGAATGATTATTGCAGTTGATCTTGCAGGCAGTTGTTCCATTGTAGCAATGGGACATGCAGATGACACCACTTGCAACTCCCCAATGAGTGTTGTTATGTGTTGAAAACGAAAGAGTTGTGACAACTCGCCCTGTGCTCTAATTGGTTTCTAGTTGTTCCCAAGATCGTGCCGTTCGCTTTCCAAGAAGGCCGCTTGGCCGAAGGGGCCTTCGCCAGGGTGTCTTGTGTTGTGTACCAAGGAGACCTTCCTATTGGCCTAGAGTGGTTGAAAGATGGCAGGCCGGTGCCTCCAACTGTTGACGTCAAGATCCGAGCCATAGATGACTACTCTAGCATCTTAACGATTGAGAAAGTTGCTAGGACCCACAGTGGCAACTACACTTGTGTGGCCCGAAACGAAGCCTCTGAAGCGTCTCACACCGCTGTGCTGGTTGTCAACGGTAAAATTCAATGTCCTAGTGATGCAAACCCATCAAAAATAACCCCTGCCCCCCATATAACAAAATCCCCAAGCTTCATATAACCCCCCTAACCTGCAACGGATGGATTACCTGCCTGATGGATGTAACCCCTAACCCCCCAATCCCCTTATAGCTGCTCATCTCTCTTGAATTATTGCAGAAGCTGTTGTTTTATGTTTTCTGTACTGTATAGTTTGTATATATTACTATATATAGTTAGTACATGGTCTACGGTATGCACGACTGCAATACGGACTCGTTGACCTGCAGGCTTTGTTGTGCAGGCAATTCCAGGAAGCTGTTAACAATTGTTCACAATGATTGCCAATTAACATATTTACACACTAACTAATTGGCTAAGGGGTCTGGAGGGGCGTGGTTTCGCTATGGCCTCTGGATTAGGTACAGGGAAAGAGTGGGGCACTTTGGTACAGCGGTTCATCACCCCAAGGCTTGTATAAGCTTAGTTCATTGTCATAGGGTTTTTATTTGGTTTGTTTTTTCTCTTGTTTCCCTTGGTTTTTTCTTCTCATTCGTATCGTGGTGGACACACAATAAAGTCCCTCCCAAGATCGTACCATTCTCGTTCCAAGACAAGAACATGCTCGAAGGGATGTTGGCGAGAGTGTCTTGCGTTGTGAGTCGGGGAGATCTGCCGTTGCTCCTCAGATGGGAGAAAGATGGCAACCCTCTGGAGTCAGATGCTAAAAGTCTTTCAGTGACAAAGTTTGACGAGTTCTCCAGTATCTTGTCCATAGACTCGGTTCGAACCGAGCACAGCGGCATCTACTCGTGCGTGGCAGCGAATGATGCTGGCGAAGCCCGGGCCAGCGCCCAATTGATCGTCGACGGTATGATGACCAGTATAACTGACCAATACAGTATATCTCTCTACACACTTGTCTTGTGGCACTGGCCGAAGTGTGGTTTGAATATACAGTCAATCCGTGACCAGTCCGAACGTACCCGTCAAAGTGACGTCCTTCGAGTAACATGCAGTGTCCAGTCCAGATAACCGTGTTTTTTTTCCGTATGTCCAGTCTGCATGAGCGCCATCTTTTTTCTCATCAGTAACACTTTTTATGGAGCATTGTATTTGCATTGGACAATGTGCGAAACATTGAAACATTTACTAGCACCACGTACCGTATACACATTTCTTACTGCGTGTTATGGGCTTCTCTACATGGTTAATCATTGGCAACATTAAATCTAATTAATCTATTTTGACCGAAAACTGTCACTTTCTCAGACCTATATTAAAAATACGTTATTGCTTATTTTCGGATTTTTCACTCTTGTTAATACTTGATATGAATCAATAAGGAAACACTTGACATCAATTGTTGTACAGCAGTAAGCCCATTTACACGCAGAGAGAAAACCACAGGGTTATTAGCCCCTTTTTGGAAGACCTGTGGGTCTATTGATTATATTAATTGTGACATGAAATACAAGGCCAGAATGGCAGGTGGCTAAATACGGTGTTCGGTAAGCTGCTTAGATATGTGTAATATAAATTGCATGGAGGACGCAACTCACACACGTACACATACAATATATAAAGTGAATTGCATTTCATTTTTAAATAATACATAAAAGCTAATGAAATGAACACGAATGGCGGCCATTTTGAATCCAAAATAAACGCTCGTTTCACTTTAGTCGAGGCTTAAAATAACTCCCTCAACCCATGTCTACTACATTAGAACTAGGCAGACATGAAACAACACTGAATTTGACAGCGAACCGCGTGAAGACTACATAGTGGCCCAGTCCCTACTGTGCAATATGTAGTTGAAAGTGGGAAGATTAAATTTAATATTTAATTCACAAACCGTTTAATCCAAAAAGCCATGGAAACAAACTGCTTTTGATCCCTGTACGTTGCAGTTCAGATTACATGCAGAGTAAGTTTGCAGACTTCTTCTTCCCAAATGGATAAATTGCACTTTCTGCAAAAAAAAAAAACAAATTGCTTTGAACTGGAGCAACATTCCTAGTAAATTATTTGAGAAATTTCGGCACACATGAACAAATTCAGGCCCGATTAAAATTTGGAACACTGATTAATTTAGAGCAAATATTGAGATATACAGTGGGTTTTAAAGTCAACTTGAGGAACTAGAAGGTTATTTTACTAAACATAGCCAACCTTTATGACAATGTTGACACTAAATGAAATGACAAATTAAAATAAGCAGTGGTTTTACATTTATTAATAATTTATTTTTATATTATTATATATTTCTCATATTTCTGTAAACGTTTTAAATTTTTTATTAATTCTGCAATTAGAATTGTTTCAGTTGCAATTCAATGGGATTTCTTATAATTACAGTAATTAGTACACATGTTTTGAAATAGGGAAATGCTGAAATTCAAACTGGAATATTTCAATTGCCCATATTATTTCAGCTTTAAAGCTCCCAATGTCCAACTTGTTGTCGTGAATGGCGTAACAATGCAATAATGTACTGAATGGATATGTGGAAAACATTAAGGTAGCTGTACAATATGCACCTGTATATATAGAAAAGAGAGAGTGAGAGAGAACGAAAATCAGTGTGATTCGATGTATTTGGACATCATTTATATATGTGCCAGGAATGTATATATATTGAATGCATGCGTTTGATGGAGTTCCTTTTAGATGTGGTACATTTCTCTATCTTCTGGCGTGTTTTTTCTTCCACTGGCCTATTTTTTCAATATCAATGTATCAAATCCTGAAGCATATATATATCTTTTTAAAACCTGGATATTGTAGAAATGCTGGCTGCAATTTAAAAGGGCTGGTTTTTGTTGATTCCCAATATGAAAAGGCCGATTGTGTACATATATATTGCAGCTGCAGCCTTTTGTGTTCATTGTTCACTTTGTTGTTGCGCATCGCTTGACGATTGATTGATTGACTGACTGACTGATCGATTGATGCTTTGACTATTAGCTATAATGATAATCATTAATCTGATATGCAGTTGCTTAGATGTGAACTTGGAGCAGCATCACTTTGATGGCCACCCGTAATGTCTTCAATGTGTATTGATATATTAATAATCTAAAAATGTGCTTTAGACTGTGTATGTAGCCTCATGTTTGTATGTGTGTTTTTGTGTGGATATCAGTCTGTTTCTTTTCTTATATATATTTAGCCAGTTTTCACTGTTTTGTCTGTGCCCGTTTCTATAGTACCACATGGTTTCATGTTTTTACAAAAATAACTGTTGCTTGTGTAGTCTGTCCATTTTCTCTATACATATACTAGAGTATTTAACATTTGTTGTTGCAATTCGGCCTTTATTATATTATTGTTGGTTTCATTGCAAGTAATTTACACGACTTGAAAACGATGTTTTACACTGAGAACACTAAAATTTAGTCTTAACAGCAGAGAAAAATGTAATAACCTTTGTTGATGTACAAGTAAATGAAGTTGAATATCCAAAACTATTTTTAAAGTTTTAACTTTGTCTACAAAATAAAAATAAATTGGAGTAAGTTTATAGTTACAATGTAAGAGTTTTCGAAGCAATTACTTTGTCATATACATCATATGTATACGAAAACGTCGAATTTCAGTCGTGAATTTAAAGTTAATTAATCGTTAAGACAAAAGAATTGTACATATATATCGTGAAAAGCACTTGAAATTTATTCTGGAAGCAGGGTATTAAAATGATTGCCATTTTTCAGTGCCTCCTCGATGGATTGTTGAGCCTAAAGACACTTCAGTAGCACTTGGGAATGATGTCCTCTTAAATTGTCAAGCTGAGGGTTCACCACCTCCAACAATAACATGGATGAAAGCAGATGGTTATTTGTGCTTCTCATTTTTCCCCTAAATTAGTAGTTGTTTATAGGTCTACATCATTATAAGAATAGGGGAATATTTGTGACTGATTTTACACTTACTATTTTGTATAGGTGTTCAGCCAGGAGATAGGAAAGTCATAGTGACAACAAACTATCATTACCACGTCTACACAAATGGGTCGTTGCTTTTGAAAAATTCCCAACATGATGATGAAGGCTATTATTACTGCCAGGCTTCTAATGGAGTCGATGAAGGATTGAGCCTGGCCACTCATCTCTTAGTTGACAGTAATATATAAATATATATATCAATTGATTAATGATAATGACTATCTCGTGTTGCATTGTAGGTTTTTGTGTAGATGCGTGTATATAATGTTGTTACAATGCTCTTTGACAGTTCCTCCACTTATAAATGATGAAAATGTAACAGCAGCGGCCAGGATAGGCGAAAATGTAACATTGTCATGTGACGTCACAGGAGATGAGCCTCTCTCAGTGACTTGGAAGAAAAACGGACTGAAGCTTCCTGTTGAAAAAGACAAACGGTAGTTATATGTTTTTATTGTAATTATATGGGATTACTATCTACTTTTGAAAGCTGTCATGTTGAACAAATGTTATATTGTGCATTTGTGTTGTGTTTATAATACCTATGACTTTTAAAATATGTCATTATGCAGATTATTGATTCAACATGTTCAATCCGGAAAATATAAGTCACATCAGCTGCACATAATGGGACTGCAAAGACAAGACACAGCAATTTACAGTTGTTCAGCAAAAAATAATTTCGGTGAAGCGAAAGCAGTTCGCAGCCTCACAGTTCATGGTAATAGATTAATTACAATACTTAAAGGACAACCGACAAGGTTTTGGAACCTACCCTGAAAACTTTCACCGTAACTGAGCTAATGCCACAAAAAATCGTGGCGCAAACGGAATTGCTCTAAAAATTAGTAAAAAAAAGTTATTAATGT
>JAQIWR010001674.1:0-13007 GCA_034695945.1 Glomeris hexasticha
CCCCCCCCTTAATTCTGTAAAAACCACTAAAAACTGGTGGGACAAAGTCACCAAAGCGTGCGAATCGATAAGAGGAGTTTTTTTAAACGATGACACCCAATTATCTAGGTGCTCCATGTAAAGCTGGCAAAGCATGCAAAGCCTGAAAAGTGCAGAGCCAAGAGCGATATTGTTGTCACTAGGGCTTTTACATCTGCTCTGACGAAAAGCCCAGATGCTGATGTTATAAAGCGTCATTCAATCGATCCGAAAAGCCAATTGGCATCTGCGCATGTGCAATGCATGCATGCATGCATGCACCCAGACTCACAGGACATCCCAATGCCACCCACACCAACCGCTTACTATATAGACGCATACTCCCTAAACGCATCTACCACCACGTGGTGGTGGTGGTCCTGGTGCCCGAGCCTCATAAATGAGACAGAAGTGCGAGCAAACACGTAGCCCTGCGTCCATTCTTTGTTTTGCATGAGAAAAAGAGGAGGGAAATATGGGATGAGGGAGGGCAGGGGAGTTTATGGCGTGCCGCCTGTGAGCACGTGGCAGTGGTGGCGCTGTATGCGCTGGATGTGGCAAGAGGTACAAGACACATACACATGATAATCCAGGTGGTGGTGGTGGTAGTGAAAGCATCGCCCATAGTGTATGCAGTGCCCATTCTATAAAGGACCTTAACGGACTCTAACGGTCTTCGTGCAAATGGGCCTTCACAACGCAACAAACTGCTGATACATCTAACGGTAAGTTTGAAAACTTCCAAACTTTTTGAAAGTTAACAACCAATGAACCATAAGATATTTGTAATTCGAACAGATTCAGAAAGTTCCCAGAGAATAAACAATCAATCTTGAAGACAAATTTACCATACAACAGCAAAATAATCGCAATAAGTCATTAACTTCATCAATATTTTGGTGTACAAATATTCATTGGCTTACTGGTTAACATATCCTTGTGTTTGTAAAAAGTTTACTCGATATTTCAAGCAATTTAGATATATAACTTATTGCTGCAATTTGTGGGTTATTGACACTCTTTGCATTAACCATTTTCATAAATTGTTTTTATATATTTGAATGAATAGAATAAATAAGGTTTTCACAGCCAAACATCACTTTGTCAACGGAAAATACGAAAGAGCAATTAAATTTTATGCCAAGTTAATATTGACAAAGTTATACAGCTGCAAGTCATATACGTATACCATATGCTCATATGTCTACCTCGTTATTTGTTCCACAGTTTTCCACACAAGTGCAAATTACACTTTTTAATATTATGCTGAGATTCTATAATTATGTATAGGTCCAGCCATCGACCATGTTAAATGTAGGCCTACGGATAATACAAGGCAAGGCAAAGTTTGGTCCAATTTGTGTTCTTGGCTAAATTAATATTTTAGCAAAAGTTGATGATTCACAAACAAGACTTAGTGGGCCCTGCGTAATTATGTATCCTAATTTATTTATATATTACAACAAAACTATATTTCTGTAATTTTAATTAGTAATTAGAAATTAACTGCCCTCTATTCTATATTATGCAAGTTCATAAATGTTCTCAAGTTTTAATGTATCTGAAAACATTTGTTAATTAACTATACAGTATACAATCCTTTTCGTATACAGACTATGAACATTATTTGAAAGAATAATGAGTGATTAATTATGACGTTTAGACTGCAATATCATATATCATGCATCCATGTCATGAGCAGGTACACAATAAGGAAAACTCACAAAATTATTGAATTATAAAATAGAAAAGTATATTGATCACACCTGACAAAACACATATGAAGAAAGATTATTTGCTGTATCGATTGCCCGCAACTTACATAACACATAGTCCTATACAATACAAATAACCCTAAATTTATTAATCAGTAAATTTTGTATTGCTAAAATTAATCTAAAAACTTTAAACATTTCTCGGATTCTTGCAATAATTTCCCGCACAATTTGATAATTTTGTCAAATTATCAAACAATGTCATCATTTATATAAACTAGTACACAAAATATCGACTTTGCTGTGAACTTTCCTAACTGTTCTTGCTATACTATACAGCATTTTTGGCATAGTTTTTCCAATTTCATTTTCAAATACTTTGACATATTATAGCCAGTAAGTAAGTACATTTGTAAACTGATGTGGTAACATAGCGAGACTATTGGCGTGAATTAGTTCATAATGCACATCGAGATTCGAGACAAATGAGCTTTTAGTGAAGCAGAAAACATGGCGCAGCTTGGAATCGAAAGTGTGGCAGCTGCCACAAGCGTTCATTCATTGTGGAAAACTGTTACCATCACAACTTATTTGACAAGCTACCGATAGATTCGAGGTCCGGCCCACACTCAGTGCCCCCACCAGCCCCTCCCACACCCTCTCCCCAGGCTATGCAAATACCCCATCTATTGGTCTAATACAGTAGGGTGTGTGTTGAATGGCGGCGAACGTTCAAACTGCGCCCAGTGCCATCATTTAATCAAACCTAATTAGTGACTAATAACGTTAGCGTTTCGGACCCGAGGATGTTCCTCGTTCCCAGCCCCCCTGTCCCCTTTTCTGTCCATATACTGTATCCCACACAAGTTTCAAAGCATAGCAGATGGGCGACACTTTGATCAATAATTCAAACCCAAAGAGCAACACCGAATCTCCTGATATGTCGATAATGTCAGAGAGGAAATTTGTAATTTGTAATCCTTTAGAAAAGGGGCCAAACCTGCTATCTATGATAATAAGGGCCACCTGATGACAGTAATAAAGGCTACTTTATTCGCATCAATTGACCACTGTATAAATGTTCCAATTTAATTAGCACGAAATGAAATGAAACAATGCATTTTAAAAATTACTCCAATTAAATTCATTGAGATTAGCACAAGCTCTAATTGGTTCCAGCGGATATAATTACGCAATTATAAACTATATAGAATTTGTGCACCGTACAAAGTGGTAGGGTAGGGGAACCGAAATGCGTGGGACTTGGGTGAATTGGGTCCACGAGTGGAACAGGACCCTTCATTGAATTACAGTTTGCCCACAAATTGGGCAACACAGGCGACACGTGCCCTACTTCCCTAGGCTCTTTTTGCTTTGTTTCGCGGTCTTTTTTCAGGGGCCAATTTTGCAGATCTGCAAATTCTCTTGGGAGTCTATTTGGTGACATCTGGCGTTATCGTACCATTTGGTTTTTCAGGTTGAATCAAGGGAGTTATGCCGACTAGAACCAGATCTATCATGAATACAGCTTCAGCAATGGTGGTACCAGCAAGAGAAAGGACAGCCATCAGGGAAGCAGACACATCATCTCCCGATGGTCTGGACCTCGAGCACAGCGGCAATGGAAGGACCAGCGTTTCTGCATCGTTAGAATCATCTCAAACGTAGGTCTACTTTCCGTAAGATTCTAATATATTTTAAACATATTTCATAGGTTTGTCTGTCAAGGCTACAGTTCCAATGGAATTCTAAAATACTTATTTTTTTCGTGTATCACAGGAGCTATGGGCTTTCGGATTCTGAAGGCGATAGTGGTTTCGAAGTAGAAGATATGACCAAAGGCATCAATAGTAAAACTAGGAGTCCCAGGTTGGGTAAATTCAAACAGCGAAGGACGAAAGCCAACGCCAGGGAACGCAACAGAATGCATGGCCTCAACGCAGCGCTAGACAACCTGCGCAGGTACAGCACAACACAAATTTAAATATTCTAACAATACTTTATCTACCATAAAACCTCTAGATTAAGCACGTGCTCTTCTATTTTCCGATCTCTTCGAATGGGCGTGCTTCAATTAGACTTGCACCTCTATTAGAGGGATGCGCTTCTGTTAGAGATGCACTTCAAATACAGTTGTGCTTACTTAGACGTTTTACGGAAAATTTAATCTAGTCCTAAACACCATAATGAATACAGGGTGTATCTGAAATAGTTGGATAAACTTACAGCTAGGGTATATTCTCTGCATAAAAACAATACAAAGTTCCTATAAACCAATGTCCCCAACGCTTACGTTTTTAAGTAGCAACTAAAATGTGACATCTTCCCCAACTACTGAAAGATGTTCCTCGTGCAACATGCACGATGGTGCTCCACCACATTTCAGTCACCACTCGCGTAATGTTCTCAATGACAAATTTCATGACAAGTAGATATGTTACAGTAAATCTGTCGAAGTCGTCGTTTTGTCGAATTACTAGCAAGTTTGAAGAAGACGCCACTTTGAAAACTTGCTAGTAATTCGACAGAATGGCGACTTCGACATATTTACTGTAACAGATAGATAGGATGGGCAGGGCCTATTGCATGGCCCCCACATTCACCAGACCTGAATCCCTTAGATTTCTACTTGTGGGGCCACATGAAATCTTTAGTTTATGCAACTCCAGTTGCAACTGCAGCCCAACTTCACAACCAAAGTTTTGCTGCCTGTGCGACCATTTGCAGGGTTCCTGGCACCTTTGAACGGGTGCGACAGTCCATGTTTAGACGTTAATTTGTAATGCACGCATTTAATCCCATGTAGGACACTTTAAGCATCTACTGTAAAACCATGTACCATTTCTAATAAATAGGTAATCAATGGTAAGATGTGGGGGCATGAATTATGGATGTAACGTTTCAGGTGCTACTTAAAAACCTAAGCGTTTGGGGACATGTGTTTATAGGATATTTATGTCTTGTTTTTATGCAGGGAATAAATACCCTGTAAGTTTGTCCACCTATTTCAGATACACCCTGTACAAGCATTCACAACACAAAGACACTGACACAGAAGGGATAAATATATGTATACAAAAGGTCAAAGGCGTGATAAATATAACATTTCTTGCACTCAAAGCCACAAGCTTACACACAATGTATTTTTTGATTTCACGTGAACATTTGGTCAAGTTAGCATATTTTACAAGACTGTATAAAGTAACGTTGCAAATAAACGTTTTTACCATTACATTCAATTGGTAATAGACCACGAAATACGAGTAATTCGCCAGCAACCCTTCAAATAAAGCTTCAAAGAACTTACAGTAAATCCATATTATCTTACAATACATAATGAATGGGGCATGCGTGAAACTCGCTGTTATGCTACATGTATAATAGCAGAGTGGTGTGAAGTAGAGACCCGCCACAATTATGCCTCACTTTACAACTGAATGTGCTTCAATTGCTAATAACAAATTACCATTTTCTTTTGTGTTGTAAACTTTTAATGCCCACCCATATCGTAATTTATTTTAAATGTCAAGAATCACAGATGTGGTGATTTGCACTGCTGATTCAGAAGTAATGTTACAATAGAATACGAGGAAAACATTTTTGTACAGCATACAAATAGATTGTCAAAATCAGAACATAATCTACAGTTGCATATCGCAAATAATTTACTAAATGTTTCTGCCTACCTTTGGTGTTTCTATATAACAGCTGCGTGCCTGTCTATTGCAAGACCCAAAAGCTGTCGAAGATAGAGACATTGCGTTTGGCTCGAAACTACATTGCAGCCCTGTCAGACATCCTCAATTCTGGTGAAACCATGGACACAGTGACATTTGCAGGGATCCTTGCTAGAGGATTATCTCAACCGACCAGTAACGTAATTGCTGGGTGCCTTCAAGTCAATCCTAGAAACATTACTGCTTGTTCGGAATCTGATTCGTGCAACAATGATATTGCTGAGACAACAACCAAAGAAGTAAATGGAACATCTTTACCTCCCATCACATCAATAACCTCTTCCAGATCACCGTATGGATCCCACGATTGCCTGCAAACACAAGGAGGTGGAATTGTAAGCAATGATTATGACTGCAGTGGTTATATGGACACAAACATGCCTCAGATTGACACTGAAGAATTCTTCATGGTCACCCCAGTCTCTACATTTTAGATAGTTGAAAGTGAAACTATGTAGAATCTATACACATCACCATGCATGCTACCCATCTTCTAGACTTGTAATTTTTTGAAAAAACATTGTGATTTTTAATTAATAATAATATAAGGCAAAATTGTTCATGACAGTTTTTGTTCACTATGGCAACTCGTTATATATTAGTTTTATTTGTGTAACTTGCCTACAATTGGGCAATCAATCTGAAAATCCCATACTCAGGGTTATCATTGATTTAGCATTTTGACATTCTCAGCATGAAAAATCATTCATTAAGTTCCTATATACCATGTATCTTTAATTTTTGCCTTTCCAAAAGATCATACATATGTGAGCATAGCAACGACATTTGAATAACTTTCCTTTCAGTTAACTATTGTTTTTATTTCCATGTGAAAACACCTGTGATTCCATCATTTATCGAAATGTAAAACCAATATTAGTGCCATTTTAAATGCGTAAATATACATTAAAATAAACTAACTGTATACGTTATACAGTATAATTTACAAATTAAATATAATTTTAATGTTTATTACTTTTTATAACATCCAAAACAGGGGATGATTTATTGCCTCTCACCACTCAAGCATGCACGCCTTTCATGTTAAATGACCTCTGGCAACATCCCCAGCACAAAAATTTATGCAGGATCCTGCAGGATTTTCGAACTGCAAAAATATGCTGCAGGATTTGAGAGCGTTTTCTGCAGGAACATTCCTGCAGGAGCATTTCCTGAAGAAACGTTTGCAAACTTATGCAGGAATATGATTTGCAGGAATGTTTTTGCATGAAACTGCAGCAATTTCCTGCATGGCATGCTTGCATTCCTGCAACAAACTTTATGCAAACTTTGCAAGATCCTGCATGAATTTTTTTACTGGGTCTGCTGAACTTGTAATTAAAAAACCACCAATATAATACTGAACAACACATTTTTTGACATTTAGGAATGAACGAGTTGCCCATTACAAGTAATTAAATTCCATTAACTTTGCCCTCCAAAATTATAATATGTAGTGCCTTCGTCTAATTCCTTCTTAATATGCATACAAAGAATATTTACAATATTTTCTATCGCTGTTCATAATATCAATTATTTTGAATCACACACAATTGCCAAATAATGAATCTAGTCAAATGTACATTCATTTTGTGATCAACTCTATTTTGAAATAAAAATGAAAAATACAGCATATAATAATGTGTGTGAAAGGTTTACAATCCCAATATTTTTACACTCGAGGTCAACATATAGTTTGTCTATTTGTAAAAAACCAAACATCACGTTGTACAAGACCTCGATCGACATTATCGAAGATGACTTGCGTTTCATTCGCTTATGTTAAAGAGTGATATTAGCAATTACCACACCTCCAACCATGTACAAAAGTGACGCACATTAAGCGGGTCAACAATTTCTTTTCCGCATAGCGAAAAAACGCACAGCCATCATCACAACAGCCAACAGCAGCTGATCGTGAATATCAAATGCAATTTTTTAGCAGGCCATTTTTTGTTCGACAGCTCGCAGGTGTTATTTGTGACACCTCTTTGAACACCAACTCATTGAAATGCAAACCGAGTTTTCAAACCGCTCCCTATATGACTGGTAGAAAAGTTTGGTGACTCCATTTAGCGGATGCCACTGCCACAGAACGGGCAATCGGCTGTAGGAAACATGTCTGAAAACGTAAAGACAACACCATTTTAAAGCAAGGGAGCTAGGTGTGACATTTAGTATTTTTAATTAGTTGATGGAATACGATATATAATTTATCGCAAACAATTTACTCCGGCATCATTGTTTACACTGTTCTCCATCCCTTATCAAACACATCATGCGTGATAAATGTCTCCCACGAGTTAAGTGCAAAACAGCTTGATTTTTGGCTGGGATTTAGCAATATAGATACGAGGAGATATTATCTTATTTGTGGCCTGATGGATTTATTAACTCACCTAGAGCTATAACAGATGCAGTGGAAGAGCACCCACTGCATTTCCTGTAATGAGCACCATTCGCAACCAATGACAGACAGCATCGCCCTGGAAATTATATATACATTTATCTATGCAATGTATAAATAAATGCTACTTCTTGCACACTCTTTCAATCAAATATGCATAGTTGTGAAATGCAGCAATACATTTACTTACCAAATACATGCTGATTTTTGCATCTTGCAACTTCAATATCATCTAGCTCTATATGTGCAGCAAGGTTAAGGCAAACATGTATGAGGTCAAGTTAATAAGTACTCTGTGCATAAAACATATATCCATATTCATAAACCTCAATTTTTAGTCAAATTTATAGTGCAACACAATGTATATAAGTTTGTTAACAAGAGTGCAAATCCAAAATTGTGAAATTCTAGGAAATGTTGTAATGGCCGTTCATGAAACTATGTACATACCTACTGTAATTTGTAAAGGATATCAAGGTGACATATTTGGCAAGTTTCATGCGCAAATTCTTTGAACTGGGCAAACTTCTCCAACAATTCAATGATCTCGTCATGCTTGGAAATTTTGCTGTTCTTCATAATATACTGGCATATGACACCGACTCTCATTTTCCAACCATCATAAGTAGTATTTTGCAGCTCCAGAAATTCCCGGCTTTTAATCAAGGCAGTCAGGTGCCTCATTAGAAGCAAAGTACTCAATTCACTGTATAACGATGCATTGCCTGGGTTTTTATTCAGCTCGTCGTGCATGGCCATAAAATTCAGCAACCATCTAGAAATTCAATCCAAATAATGAATTTCATTCACAAAGCGAATGTTTGATAAATTTAAGTATATCACCTGTACAACATCAAATGGCTAGTACTTTGACCGACAAGGTTTTCTTTGGGAATAAGCTCAAACAAGCTTTCACACGGATAATTTTTGTTGTCTGATTGGCACAGCAAGCAAAAACAAGTCAATATATCTTTCATTGCAGAAAAGTCATCGAATGTTCCTGACGATGCAATTTTGATATCCTCCGGAGATAAAAATGTAAAATATGTTATCTGAAGGGAAAGAAAGTTATGTCTAAAATGAACATTTTTGGATACTAATGTATAATGTGAATTTACCGAATTAGGTTCAATAGCAATTCGATTATCGTATTGCACATCCAACCTGCAAAAATCGTCAATATTAAATGCATGCTACCAAATCAGTACAATTCCTTGAAAACATTGTGAATACATTTGTAGTAAACAGAAGATGGCACCAGAAGGAGAACAACCGATGCCATAGTTGATAGTATCATCGGTTTCAAGACACTGACTAACAGCTTCCGTGGAAATACTAAACTCTGTCACATATTCATGAAACATTGTCAAGTTAATAACATTATCCAACACTGCAAATACTGTATAGCAATTTCTAACCTGGTTCCACAGTAAATGTGACGTATGCAACAGGTCTATTTACAGGAGCAGCTATGAATTTATTTCCAAATTTGCATATTCCTAATTTACGAAATATACTATTAAGTAAATACACAGTACACTTTGCACATGTATATTCATCAACTAACCTGATACACAAAGATATGAATCATGATAAATATATTTAAAATATTTTACAGCCATGTCTTCAATTACCCATCCTAAATAATAAGAATTCTTTGAGGCTAGCAAATGATATTCATCGTTCTCCACCTGAAGAAAAATACCAAATTCGTCAGAGGAAGATTTTATAAAGTGTGTATACATGTCTGCATACCATATTCCAGCATAGATTTTCCAATGAAATTCCATCTTCCAAATCCCATAGAATTGCCAATTCCTCAACAACAAGATGTAATGTTTCCAATGTCTCAATAACACACTTGTAAAGTTTTCCTTTGCCCTTCTTGGAACCAACCGCTAATAATCCTGTCAAATTCCACCAATAATAATCTTAGAATGTGGGAAAACATAACATACTATAGTACTCCCATAACCTAACCTGTTCTGTCATTCATTTTCTGCCATTTTATTGAAGAAATGCAGTTCAAATCGGTTTCAAGTGAAGATATGATAATCAGATCACTGCATAAAAAAGTATGAATAACATATGAATAACATAGTACTGATATTGTGCGTTTAATTTTCAACCTTTCTGTGCAGGGACTTGCAACAGACCAAAAGACCAAGGATCCATCTTTCATGCCAACTATCAAAACACAGCCCCATTTGGCATTTGAGCTAGTAGTGTGTAATTCCCCATCAGACGTATCTGAATTATTACAGCAATATTTATGAGTCCACTCAATTTCTGTAAATGTATAAGTACAGGAATTTATAGAATGATTCCATTATTACTGCATGTAGCATTAAAACAATTATACATACCTACAGCAGAAAGAGAATACACTTCAGCTGCAAATTTTTTCAACATTTTAACAGCATTTTCAGTACGAGTAATACCTTCATCAGCAGTATATGGTTTCAAATTTGAATTTAAGTGTTTATAATACAATGCTGACAATTCAGCTACTAATTTCCAACTACCATCTCTGTACGCATACAAAGACAATCTGTGATACATTGTTAATGTTGCCAACACACATCTATATGAAATGGGCACATAAACTAATAATATTTAATAATGTTCAACAATCAACAGAAGATTTTAGAAAATCAGACTAACGATTTCTGTGGTCCAATGCCGCGTGGAGACCATTTAGCTACACAGTATCCTTTATATGAAGGTTTGCAGGCTACTAATGGACTCAGTGTTCTATCCAGCATCAAGTCACTGATGTACTCTGACAATTTAAAGAGCAATTAATTATTTTATATTAAAACTATTTATAATTATTAACATAAAAACTGTATTTACCAGTAGGAAGGTGATTAACAAGAAATAGCCTGTCAACTTGGACGCCAAATACATTGACTTCTTCAGGTGCAGCTATAACTTTCTGAACGTATATGACATTTAAAGCAGTGCCTTCATTAACTTTTCCCAATTTCGGCTCCTGCAATATTTCACAAATGTTTAAACTTTTTAGCCAAAGTGGGGACGATTTTTCAAGTTTAAATTCTCACGTAAATGTGAACTCCTTCCTCGGATGGAATACAAATTTGGTTATCTTCTGACCATGAAATGGATGGTGGTTTATAAAATGTGTGATGAAATCGTTCTGTATGGAGGACTTTTGCTGTCTTTTCCGAAAACATTTTCAAATTCTTCAAACTTCCCGCCTACACGGTCATCACCCGCTAAAAAGTGAATGAAAGTAGATCATAACACTGCTCGTAATTAGCAATACAATATTATAATTAAAATGTACAGCATATTACATTGAAAACATGGGAATATATATCACGAAATGGTCTGTAGAGACCAGCAGCTGACAAAACGCACGTGCGAAATTGGCAAAACATCGCAAGCAAGAGCGCCGAAATTGATGCGAATAGCGTAAAAACTTTATTTTGTGATAGGTGGCGCCATCATGCGACAATACCACACGACTGAGATTTACGTTTTACCCAAGAGGTGTCGCAAACAGTACATCAACTCCTGGGTAAAATTAAGTACAAAACAGTGATATAAAAAAAACACATGTTGACCACAAGTACATATTGACGTATTTTCAAATTTTAATAAAACGGTAAGGAAATTGCGGCATTACCATGGGCATTACCCAGGATATTACACCAAGATTACACATTCATATTTCGAAAATCGAACGTTTTCAATTTTTGGAAATTGTCCATTAATGGATTTGAAAGCAGCTTAAATTTGAATTCCAGTTCTCCTTTTTTTTATCATAAAGTTTAACATTTTAATACAAATAGCAAAAACCATTTGGCTTTTTATAAAACACTGCAACTAGGGTAATCTCGTTGATTGCGAATGCTAGTGTTTGCATTGGCTGAAAACGTTCGATTTTTGAAATTTTAATGCGCATGCATGGGCACCGCAATTTCCTTACCAAGTTATTAAAATTTGAAAATGCGTCGTAAAAATCTGCAAAAATGTGGTTTCTCTGTAATTAATGGTCCCCTACAATTTTCTAATTGACACCAACCCTCTATCTTTTACAGTTTTTGATTTAGGATTTCAAAAACATTGAACGGTTTGCTGGAGGTCAAAGGTCATGTGCCCATTCGATTCGATTTGCCCCACCTCATGGATAATAACATCATGTCGATCTGATTTTTAACTAACTTCATTTCTTATAATAAAACGAAATCACGTTACGTGGAACACCCTGTATAATAGACAGGACCAAGACAGGACAAGTTCAATTTGTGGAGCAGCATTACAGATATATTTGCAATGGCTGAGTTGATACCCAGCCTTTTATTCTGCTTACACCAAAAGCTAAAGGGGATGGTTGTGGCAATAAACAAGCAGCCCAATTACAAAACTTGATGATGCACTATACAACCAATTTAGGATAACTGTTGATTTTGTTTAGGGGGGGGGGGGGGGTCCACAGGCAGGCCACACGGTTTTTTGTATCACATTCTCACTGGGACACGGAAGAGGGGGCGACAAATGCAAAAAGTGGGACACGAGGTTTGTGCAGAACCTCCATAGTTGACCACCTCACTAGGCTGACCACCTTCTTAAAGTGGCCACATTTTTAATACTTGACCGTTCACAATGTGCATGTAAGTCTCACTCCTTATGCTGAACGCCTCAGTATGTAATCCGACTCCGGTTTCCAACAGTCCCTTGGGTGGTCACCTTGCAGAGGTTCTACTATATTTTTGTGTATCAAACTTATAAGTTGACCAAGTGTTCACAGTACAATGGATACAGTATCCTATTGGGAAAAAACCTCACATGATGGTGCGCCATAACCCACTACATGTGATGGTCCATGTGATGGTTCCTGGTGGTTCATGATGGTCTGTGATGGTGGTTTATGGTGGTGTGTGATGGTTTGTGATGGTTGGCAATTCCTGACCACGTCGTCTGGTACCATTCAAAAGCATGGACCAGGGTGGAAGCAATGAGCTGGATGGTCACAGGTATATAGCTCATTGGTGGAAGAGTGCGTCGTTAGGTGGTGCAGCTCGAAATAAAAACGGGCAAAAGTATGAAGGTCGTTCGCGCGGGTGCCGCCAGGTGGCGCACAGTCGTTCATCTCTGTGTTCT